>CM045458.1:30980528-31001790 GCA_024666655.1 Dascyllus trimaculatus | reverse complement strand
ATAGTATAGTATGTCGTCCAAAATCTGACAAAAACGTCATAGTATAGCATGTCGTCCAAAACGGGTCAAAAACGTCATAGTATAGCATGTCGTCCAAAATGGCACTAAAAACGTCATAGTATAGTATGTCGTCCAAAATGGCCTCAAAACGTCATATTATAGCATGTCGTCCAAAATATCACTAAAACGTCATAGTATAGTATGTCGTCCAAAATGGCACTAAAAACGTCATAGTATAGTATGTCGTCCAAAATCTGACAAAAACGTCATAGTATAGTATGTCGTCCAAAACGGGTCAAAAACATCATAGTATAGTATGTCGTCCAAAATGGCCTCAAAACGTCATATTATAGCATGTCGTCCAAAATATCACTAAAACGTCATAGTATAGCATGTCGTCCAAAATGGCCTCCAAACGTCATAGTTTAGTATGTCGTCCAAAATGGCCTCAAAATGTCATAGTATTGCATGTCGTCCAAAATGGCCTCAAATCGTCATAGTATAGCATGTCGTCCAAAATGGCCTCAAAACGTCATAGTATAGTATGTCGTCCAAAATGGCCTCAAATCGTCATAGTATAGCATGTCGTCCAAAATGGCCTCAAAACGTCATAGTATAGTATGTCGTCCAAAATGGCCTCAAATCGTCATAGTATAGTATGTCGTCCAAAATGGCCTCAAAACGTCATAGTATAGTATGTCGTCCAAAATGGCCTCAAATCGTCATAGTATAGCATGTCGTTCAAAATGGCCTCAAAACGTCATAGTATAGTATGTCGTCCAAAATGGCCTCAAAATGTCATAGTATAGTATGTCGTCCAAAATGGCCTCAAAACGTCATAGTATAGTATGTCGTCCAAAATGGCACTAAAAACGTCATAGTATAGTATGTCGTCCAAAATCTGACAAAAACGTCATAGTATAGCATGTCATTCAAAATGGCCTCAAAACGCCATATTATAGCATGTCGTCTAAAATATCACTAAACGCCAAGGTATAGTATGTCAGTCTAAAATGGCCTCAAACGCCATATTATAGCATGTCGGCCCAAAATGGCACCCAAAAACGCCATAGTATAGTATGTCGCCCAAAATGGCCTCAAAACGTCATATTATAGCATGTCGCCCAAAATGGCACTAAAAACGCTATAGTATAGTATGTCGTCCAAAATGGACTTCAAAACGCCATATTATAGCATGTCGTCCAAAATGGCACTAAAAACGCCATAGTATAGCATGTCGCCCAAAATGGCACTAAAACGCCATAGTATAGTATGTCGCCCAAATGGCTCAAAACGCCATATTATAAAGCATGTCGTCTCAAAAATATCAATACTAAAACGTCATAGTATAGCATGTCGTCCAAAATATCACTAAAACGTCATAGTATCGTATGTCGTCCAAAATGGCCTCCAAACGTCATAGTTTAGTATGTCGTCCAAAATGGCCTCAAAATGTCATAGTATAGCATGTCGTCCAAAATATCACTAAAACGTCATAGTATAGCATGTCGTCCAAAATATCACTAAAACGTCATAGTATCGTATGTCGTCCAAAATGGCCTCAAAACGTCATCGTATAGTATGTCGTCCAAAATTGCCTCAAAACGTCATAGTATAGCATGTTGTCCAAAATGGCCTCAAAACGTCATAGTATAGTATGTCGTCCAAAATTGCCTCAAAACGTCATAGTATAGCATGTCGTCCAAAATGGCCTCAAATCGTCATAGTATAGCATGTCGTCCAAAATGGCACTAAAACGTCATAGTATAGTATGTCGTCCAAAATGGCACTAAAACGTCATAGTATAGCATGTCGTCCAAAATGGCCTACAATCGTCATAGTATAGTATGTCGTCCAAAATGGCCTCAAAACGTCATAGTATAGCATGTCGTCCAAAATGGCCTCAAAACGTCATAGTATAGCATGTCGTTCAAAATGGCCTCAAAACGTCATAGTATAGTATGTCGTCCAAAATGGCCTCAAAATGTCATAGTATAGTATGTCGTCCAAAATGGCCTCAAAACGTCATAGTATAGTATGTCGTCCAAAATGGCCTCAAAATGTCATAGTATAGTATGTCGTCCAAAATGGCCTCAAAACGTCATAGTATAGTATGTCGTCCAAAATGGCACTAAAAACGTCATAGTGTAGTATGTCGTCCAAAATCTGACAAAAACGTCATAGTATAGTATGTCGTCCAAAACGGGTCAAAAACATCATAGTATAGCATGTCGTCCAAAATGGCACTAAAAACGTCATAGTATAGTATGTCGTCCAAAATGGCCTCAAAACGTCATATTATAGCATGTCGTCCAAAATGGCACTAAAAACGTCATAGTATAGTATGTCGTCCAAAATGGCCTCAAAACGTCATATTATAGCATGTCGTCCAAAATGGCACTAAAAACGTCATAGTATAGTATGTCGTCCAAAATGGCCTCAAAACGTCATATTATAGCATGTCGTCCAAAATATCACTAAAACGTCATAGTATAGTATGTCGTCCAAAATGGCCTCAAAACGTCATATTATAGCATGTCGTCCAAAATGGCACTAAAAACGTCATAGTATAGCATGTCGTCCAAAATGGCACTAAAAACGTCATAGTATAGTATGTCGTCCAAAATGGCCTCAAAACGTCATATTATAGCATGTCGTCCAAAATATCACTAAAACGTCATAGTATAGTATGTCGTCCAAAATGGCCTCAAAACGTCATATTATAGCATGTCGTCCAAAATATCACTAAAACGTCATAGTATAGCATGTCCTCCAAAATATCACTAAAACGTCATAGTATCGTATGTCGTCCAAAATGGCCTCCAAACGTCATAGTTTAGTATGTCGTCCAAAATGGCCTCAAAATGTCATAGTATAGCATGTCGTCCAAAATATCACTAAAACGTCATAGTATAGCATGTCGTCCAAAAGATCACTAAAACGTCATAGTATCGTATGTCGTCCAAAATGGCCTCAAAACGTCATCGTATAGTATGTCGTCCAAAATTGCCTCAAAACGTCATAGTATAGCATGTTGTCCAAAATGGCCTCAAAACGTCATAGTATAGTATGTCGTCCAAAATTGCCTCAAAACGTCATAGTATAGCATGTTGTCCAAAATGGCCTCAAAACGTCATAGTATAGTATGTCGTCCAAAATTGCCTCAAAACGTCATAGTATAGCATGTCGTCCAAAATGGCCTCAAATCGTCATAGTATAGCATGTCGTCCAAAATGGCCTCAAAACGTCATATTATAGCATGTCGTCCAAAATATCACTAAAACGTCATAGTATAGTATGTCGTCCAAAATGGCCTCAAAACGTCATATTATAGCATGTCGTCCAAAATGGCACTAAAAACGTCATAGTATAGTATGTCGTCCAAAATGGCCTCAAAACGTCATATTATAGCATGTCGTCCAAAATGGCACTAAAAACGTCATAGTATAGTATGTCGTCCAAAATGGCCTCAAAACGTCATATTATAGCATGTCGTCCAAAATGGAACTAAAAACGTCATAGTATAGCATGTCGTCCAAAATGGCACTAAAAACGTCATAGTATAGTATGTCGTCCAAAATGGCCTCAAAACGTCATATTATAGCATGTCGTCCAAAATATCACTAAAACGTCATAGTATAGTATGTCGTCCAAAATGGTCCTCAAAACGTCATAGTATAGCATGTCGTATCAAGCATGTATAGCATCCAAAATATCACTAAAGCGTCATGGTATGGTGTGAGTCCCAGTATCACTAAACGTCATAGTATGGCATGTCGTCCAAAATGGCCTCCAAACGTCATAGTTTAGTGTAATAATTCCAAAATAGCCTCAAAATGTCATAGTATAGCATGTCGTCCAAAATATCCTAAAACGTCATAGTATAATATAGGTAAAATATCACTAAAACGTCATAGTATCGTATGTCGTCCAAAATGGCCTCAAAACGTCATCGTATAGTATGTCGTCCAAAATTGCCTCAAAACGTCATAGTATAGCATGTTGTCCAAAATGGCCTCAAAACGTCATAGTATAGTATGTCGTCCAAAATTGCCTCAAAACGTCATAGTATAGCATGTCGTCCAAAATGGCCTCAAATCGTCATAGTATAGCATGTCGTCCAAAATGGCACTAAAACGTCATAGTATAGTATGTCGTCCAAAATGGCACTAAAACGTCATAGTATAGCATGTCGTCCAAAATGGCCTACAATCGTCATAGTATAGTATGTCGTCCAAAATGGCCTCAAAACGTCATAGTATAGCATGTCGTCCAAAATGGCCTCAAAACGTCATAGTATAGCATGTCGTTCAAAATGGCCTCAAAACGTCATAGTATAGCATGTCGTCCAAAATCTGACAAAAACGTCATAGTATAGTATGTCGTCCAAAATGGCCTCAAAACGTCATAGTATAGCATGTCGTCCAAAATGGCCTCAAAACGTCATAGTATAGTATGTCGTCCAAAATCTGACAAAAACGTCATAGTATAGTATGTCGTCCAAAATATCACTAAAACGTCATAGTATCGTATGTCGTCCAAAATGGCCTCAAAACGTCATCGTATAGTATGTCGTCCAAAATTGCCTCAAAACGTCATAGTATAGCATGTTGTCCAAAATGGCCTCAAAACGTCATAGTATAGTATGTCGTCCAAAATTGCCTCAAAACGTCATAGTATAGCATGTCGTCCAAAATGGCCTCAAATCGTCATAGTATAGCATGTCGTCCAAAATGGCACTAAAACGTCATAGTATAGTATGTCGTCCAAATGGCACTAAAGCGTCATAGTATGGCATGTCGTCCAAAATGGCTACAATCGTCATAGTATAGTATGTCGTCCAAAATCTGACAAAAACGTCATAGTATCGCATGTCGTCCAAAATGGCCTCAAAATGTCATAGTATAGCATGTCGTCCAAAATGGCCTCAAAACGTCATAGTATAGTATGTCGTCCAAAATGGCACTAAAACGTCATAGTATAGTATGTCGTCCAAAATCTGACAAAAACGTCATAGTATAGCATGTCGTCCAAAATGGCCTCAAAACGTCATAGTATAGTATGTCGTCCAAAATCTGACAAAAACGTCATAGTATAGCATGTCGTCCAAAATGGCCTCAAAATGTCATAGTATAGCATGTCGTCCAAAATGGCCTCAAAACGTCATAGTATAGTATGTCGTCCAAAATGGCACTAAAACGTCATAGTATAGTATGTCGTCCAAAATGGCCTCAAATCGTCCTAGTATAGCATGTCGTCCAAAATGGCCTCAAAACGTCATAGTATAGCATGTCGTTCAAAATGGCCTCAAAACGTCATAGTATAGCATGTCGTCCAAAATCTGACAAAAACGTCATAGTATAGTATGTCGTCCAAAATGGCCTCAAAACGTCATAGTATAGCATGTCGTCCAAAATGGCCTCAAAACGTCATAGTATAGCATGTCGTTCAAAATGGCCTCAAAACGTCATAGTATAGCATGTCGTCCAAAACGGGTCAAAAACGTCATAGTATAGTATGTCGTCCAAAATCTGACAAAAACGTCATAGTATAGTATGTCGTCCAAAATCTGACAAAAACGTCATAGTATAGTATGTCGTCCAAAATCTGACAAAAACGTCATAGTATAGTATGTCGTCCAAAACGGGTCAAAAACGTCATAGTATAGTATGTCGTCAAAAACGGGTGAAAAACGTCATAGTATAGTATGTCGTCCAAAATGGCACTAAAACGTCATAGTATAGTATGTCGTCCAAAATCTGACAAAAACGTCATAGTATAGTATGTCGTCCAAAATGGCCTCAAAACGTCATAGTATAGCATGTCGTCCAAAATGGCCTCAAAACGTCATAGTATAGTATGTCGTCCAAAATGGCACTAAAACGTCATAGTATAGTATGTCGTCCAAAATCTGACAAAAACGTCATAGTATAGTATGTCGTCCAAAATGGCCTCAAAATGTCATAGTATAGCATGTTGTCCAAAATGGCCTCAAAACGTCATAGTATAGTATGTCGTCCAAAATGGCACTAAAAACGTCATAGTATAGTATGTCGTCCGAAATGGCCTCAAAACGTCATAGTATAGTATGTCGTCCAAAATCTGACAAAAACGTCATAGTATAGTATGTCGTCCAAAATGGCCTCAAAACGTCATAGTATAGTATGTCGTCCAAAATGGCCTCAAAACGTCATAGTATAGTATGTTGTCCAAAATGGCCTCAAAACGTCATAGTATAGTATGTTGTCCAAAATGGCCTCAAAACGTCATAGTATAGTATGTCGTCCGAAATGGCCTCAAAACGTCATAGTATAGTATGTCGTCCAAAATCTGACAAAAACGTCATAGTATAGTATGTCGTCCAAAATGGCCTCAAAACGTCATAGTATAGTATGTCGTCCAAAATGGCCTCAAAACGTCATAGTATAGTATGTCGTCCAAAATGGCCTCAAATCGTCATAGTATAGTATGTCGTCCAAAATCTGACAAAAACGTCATAGTATAGTATGTCGTCCAAAATGGCCTCAAAATGTCATAGTATAGCATGTTGTCCAAAATGGCCTCAAAACGTCATAGTATAGTATGTCGTCCAAAATGGCACTAAAACGTCATAGTATAGTATGTCGTCCAAAATGGCCTCAAATCGTCCTAGTATAGCATGTCGTCCAAAATCTGACAAAAACGTCATAGTATAGTATGTCGTCCAAAACGGGTGAAAAACGTCATAGTATAGTATGTCGTCCAAAATCTGACAAAAACGTCATAGTATAGTATGTCGTCCAAAACGGGTGAAAAACGTCATAGTATAGTATGTCGTCCAAAATATCACTAAAACGTCATAGTATAGCATGTCGTCCAAAATGGCCTCAAAACGTCATAGTATAGTATGTCGTGCAAAATGGCACTAAAAACGTCATATTATAGCATGTCGTCCAAAATATCACTAAAACGTCATAGTATAGTATGTCGTCCAAAATGGCCTCAAAACGTCATAGTATAGTATGTCGTCCAAAATGGCCTCAAATCGTCATAGTATAGTATGTCGTCCAAAATATCTCTAAAACGTCATAGTATAGTATGTCGTCCAAAATGGCCTCAAATCGTCATCGTATAGCATGTCGTCCAAAATATCACTAAAACGTCATAGTATAGCATGTCGTCCAAAATGGCCTCAAATCGTCATAGTATAGTATGTCGTCCAAAATATCTCTAAAACGTCATAGTATAGCATGTCGTCCAAAACGGGTCAAAAACGTCATAGTATAGCATGTCGTCCAAAATGGCCTCAAATCGTCATAGTATAGTATGTCGTCCAAAATGGCACTAAAACGTCATAGTATAGTATGTCGTCCAAAATGGCACTAAAACGTCATAGTATAGTATGTCGTCAAAAATGGCCTCAAAATGTCATAGTATAGCATGTCGTCCAAAATATCACTAAAACGTCATAGTATAGCATGTCGTCCAAAATGGCACTAAAACGTCATAGTATAGCATGTCGTCCAAAATATCACTAAAACGTCATAGTATAGCATGTCGTCCAAAATGGCCTCAAATCGTCATAGTATAGTATGTCGTCCAAAATGGCACTAAAACGTCATAGTATAGTATGTCGTCCAAAATGGCACTAAAACGTCATAGTATAGTATGTCGTCAAAAATGGCCTCAAAATGTCATAGTATTGCATGTCGTCCAAAATATCACTAAAACGTCATAGTATAGCATGTCGTCCAAAATGGCACTAAAACGTCATAGTATAGCATGTCGTCCAAAATATCACTAAAACGTCATAGTATAGTATGTCGTCCAAAATGGCACTAAAACGTCATAGTATAGCATGTTTTCCAAAATGGCCTCAAATCGTCATAGTATAGTATATCGTCCAAAATGGCACTAAAACGTCATAGTATAGTATCTCGTCCAAAATGGCCTCAAAACGTCATAGTATAGCATGTCGTCCAAAATATCACTAAAACGTCATAGTATAGTATGTCGTCCAAAATCTGACAAAAACGTCATAGTATAGTATGTCGTCCAAAATGGCCTCAAAACGTCATAGTATAGTATGTCGTCCAAAATGGCCTCAAAACGTCATAGTATAGTATGTCGTCCAAAATGGCCTCAAATCGTCATAGTATAGTATGTCGTCCAAAATCTGACAAAAACGTCATAGTATAGTATGTCGTCCAAAATGGCCTCAAAATGTCATAGTATAGCATGTTGTCCAAAATGGCCTCAAAACGTCATAGTATAGTATGTCGTCCAAAATGGCACTAAAACGTCATAGTATAGTATGTCGTCCAAAATGGCCTCAAATCGTCCTAGTATAGCATGTCGTCCAAAATCTGACAAAAACGTCATAGTATAGTATGTCGTCCAAAACGGGTGAAAAACGTCATAGTATAGTATGTCGTCCAAAATCTGACAAAAACGTCATAGTATAGTATGTCGTCCAAAACGGGTGAAAAACGTCATAGTATAGTATGTCGTCCAAAATATCACTAAAACGTCATAGTATAGCATGTCGTCCAAAATGGCCTCAAAACGTCATAGTATAGTATGTCGTGCAAAATGGCACTAAAAACGTCATATTATAGCATGTCGTCCAAAATATCACTAAAACGTCATAGTATAGTATGTCGTCCAAAATGGCCTCAAAACGTCATAGTATAGTATGTCGTCCAAAATGGCCTCAAATCGTCATAGTATAGTATGTCGTCCAAAATATCTCTAAAACGTCATAGTATAGTATGTCGTCCAAAATGGCCTCAAATCGTCATCGTATAGCATGTCGTCCAAAATATCACTAAAACGTCATAGTATAGCATGTCGTCCAAAATGGCCTCAAATCGTCATAGTATAGTATGTCGTCCAAAATATCTCTAAAACGTCATAGTATAGCATGTCGTCCAAAACGGGTCAAAAACGTCATAGTATAGCATGTCGTCCAAAATGGCCTCAAATCGTCATAGTATAGTATGTCGTCCAAAATGGCACTAAAACGTCATAGTATAGTATGTCGTCCAAAATGGCACTAAAACGTCATAGTATAGTATGTCGTCAAAAATGGCCTCAAAATGTCATAGTATAGCATGTCGTCCAAAATATCACTAAAACGTCATAGTATAGCATGTCGTCCAAAATGGCACTAAAACGTCATAGTATAGCATGTCGTCCAAAATATCACTAAAACGTCATAGTATAGCATGTCGTCCAAAATGGCCTCAAATCGTCATAGTATAGTATGTCGTCCAAAATGGCACTAAAACGTCATAGTATAGTATGTCGTCCAAAATGGCACTAAAACGTCATAGTATAGTATGTCGTCAAAAATGGCCTCAAAATGTCATAGTATTGCATGTCGTCCAAAATATCACTAAAACGTCATAGTATAGCATGTCGTCCAAAATGGCACTAAAACGTCATAGTATAGCATGTCGTCCAAAATATCACTAAAACGTCATAGTATAGTATGTCGTCCAAAATGGCACTAAAACGTCATAGTATAGCATGTTTTCCAAAATGGCCTCAAATCGTCATAGTATAGTATATCGTCCAAAATGGCACTAAAACGTCATAGTATAGTATCTCGTCCAAAATGGCCTCAAAACGTCATAGTATAGCATGTCGTCCAAAATATCACTAAAACGTCATAGTATAGTATGTCGTCCAAAATCTGACAAAAACGTCATAGTATAGTATGTCGTCCAAAATGGCCTCAAAACGTCATAGTATAGCATGTCGTTCAAAATGGCCTCAAAACGTCATAGTATAGTATGTCGTCTGAAATATCACTAAAACGTCATAGTATAGTATGTCGTCCAAAATGGCCTCAAAACGTCATAGTATAGCATGTCGTCCAAAATGGCCTCAAAACGTCATAGTATAGCATGTCGTCCAAAATGGCACTAAAACGTCATAGTATAGTATGTCGTCTGAAATATCACTAAAACGTCATAGTATAGTATGTCGTCCAAAATGGCCTCAAAACGTCATAGTATAGTATGTCGTCCAAAATGGCCTCTAAACGTCATAGTATAGTATGTCGTGATCAATATCACCAAAACAGTCAATAAAATGGTGCAGCCTAACATGTTGCAGAAGAAGTCAACTTATTGTATCTCAGCAACAGTTCAGTGTTCATGTATGGTATAGAATGCTGCTAATAAGCCATTGAAGATGTACTTTAAAAACTTCATATTTTATCATTCAGTCATCATCAACAACATAAAATGTCAATGAAAATTTCGTCGTTTCACGTGCTTTTTAAGATAATAACAACATTGCTGCTGTACATTGGCTAAATAATGTGAATCAATAGGTGTTATTATATCCTATTGTCTGTCCAAAATGTCTTTCAGCTCGTCATTAAAAAGTCAGTTTAAACATCACTGCATTTCGTTCACAGGTCAGTAAATATCTCACAGTCTGGCATGTGACGACAAACGGAACATAAAGGTCATACTTCTGCATGTCATGTCCAACAACTCGGTACTGTGTGCTGTTAAAAAGTCAATGAAGTTACCAGAGAGGCATAAAAATGTCCTTGAAGATTTTATCCATGGCAAGTTGTTCAAATAATGATAAAGTCATGGTGCAGCACATTTCACAACACCAAAATAAATGTCCCATCACAGCATGTTGTTAGTCAGTCAATAAAAATGTGACAGAGTAGTGCGTCATAAAGAAATTTGTTCTCCATGCTGTGATGTGGTTGTTTCTTACCGACGATGCTGACATGAAGGCGTTGGGTTCTTTGTTCGCCCGCGCCGTTGCTGCTCTGACTCGGACTCTCAGGTTCACCGTGACTCCCTGCCTTTGGCTGATGCTGATTGTTGGAGTCTCGGTCAGTTCGACTCCAACAACAAGAGGATCATTCAGAGCCTTCAGACGCCATGGTTGCTATGGAAACACAGCATCAGGAGCAGCTGGAGTAACCAGAAGCTGTCAGATCTTTTTTGAAAAACATGGAAAACACATTTCTGTTGTAGCTGCTCCGTCCTGCATCCCTTCTCTGTTTCTAACTGTGAGAAAGGGGCAGTTTTCTTTCTCTGGTGTTTTATTTTTACTCACCTTGAAAAACTGACGAATTCTTAAAGCTCTGGCAGCTCTGGAGGGGATCTGTTGTGGAGGGGAGAGGTCAGCTTAGCTCAGATACGCTCAGTTTGAGGGCACAAATAAGAAGTCATGGTGCTCCTTTGCTAGATAAACTCCCACAATGCTCTCTGCCTGCCAACATGAAGTGACGCCTCCTCTGGTCTCCACAGTGTTAAACTGTAAGAGGCTCCCCCTGGAGGAACAACTAGGTACTACAGCTGATCTGTGACACATAAAGTTTGTATTATTTGTAAGAAGTCGTATGTGGTATTGACAGAAATATGAAGTGTTAGATGACTCTGATTAGATTGGGAGCAAAAAAAAGAAATAAACAATAAGAAGACCAGATCAGGACATCCCTGCTCTGCTTGTTCTGTTTTGTTATTTTCATGATAACATGAAAAAAACTACATCCTGTTCCCTGAGAATGACAGTCAGAACTTTAATCATCACATGAATGATCTGATCCGTCTTGGGATCTTTTCCTCCAGTGTAACTGAACACTTTCACAGAGCCTTGAGTCGTCTTGGTGTCGGGAGACTTTCCAACCTGCTCAAACTTCTTGCCCAGGACTCCTGCGTTGTAGAAGGACACGGCGGCGCTGTTGAAGACCAGCTCTGAGATGCCCACATAGGCCATGAGGCGGGTCTCAGTGAAAACTGGATCCACCGCAGGATTCAGTGCAGGATTGTTCTCCCCCTCCCTGAACACCAAACCCTGACAGGAAGCAGGAGCTCGGTGTGAGGCTGGGACTCAGAAACAACATGGCTCAGACTCTGCAGGGTGGAAATGAAGTTCCTCACCTGGAAAGACATGTCCAGGCTGGTGGCCGTCACTTGGACGTCTTCGGTCAGAGAATAGTCGATGCTGATACCAAAGGCTGGGAACACTTCTGCCCTCATCGGAATGGTGTCCAACTTCTGGTTCACAGAAGGAAGGCCGAACCTCCGCACAAGAGGACAGAACTGTGGACAGACAGACAGACAGACAGACGGACAGACAGACAGGAAGACAGACAGACAGACAGACAGACAGACGGACAGACAGACAGGAAGACAGACAGACAGACAGACAGACAGGAAGACAGACAGACAGACAGACAGACAGACAGACAGACAGACAGACTAGTCAACCCTCTGAACTCCAGCTGGTTCATTTTTCACTGCAGTCTAAAGTCCTCTATGGGACCAGAACCACATGAAGGAGAAGAGAATCAGAGACGTCTTCTGTCATCAGGACTCAGTTAGAACCTCATTTGTAAAAGTTTCAAACAGACTCTCAATCCTTCTGTCTTAAAACTCATTTATTACAATAGCAAATGAGTTTTAAGACAGACAGAGTCAATAGAAATGCACAGAGACAAAAATCTTAATTCATCAAAAGACTAAAAACAGGAACCATCATGTTTCCTCAGATGTTAAACTTTAGACTAGTGTCGTCTCCTCCTCCTGTAGATCTGATCTATCTCCATGTTCCAGCCTCTGCAGACCCATCATCTGTAGGAAGATGTTCCTCCATGCTGGATGTATCTCCAGCTACTGTCTCCTCTGTTCTCTGGTTCTGATGCTGCATTTATTCATTGATCCAGTAGGTTGGATTCTCCTCTCTGTATCTCTGAGGAAACACTGCCTGCAGTTCAACCTGAACTCTACCAGCTGAGTCAGTCCTGGAGGACCAGAACCAGGAGGAGGGAGGTTCTGGTTCTACAGGACCAGAACCAGGAGGAGGGAGGTTCTGTTCTGTACATGTAGAATCCAGATGTTTTGAATAAATATCCTGGTTTTAGGTTTAGTTTGGTTCATTTTCACAGAATCAAAGTATTTGTTTTTTGATAAATGGAGTATTTCTGGTGGGTTTTAGAAGAAAATAAGCATCTTTAAGCTGCCGGCAGGTTTAGAGCTTGAAAGAAATCCAGTTTGGTTTATTCACTGTTTTGTCTGCAGAGAAAGACAGAAAAGACCAACCAGGGAATCCAACACGTGGCGCAGACAGCCCAGCAGCCAGTCCTGCATCCAGGTCGGCATGTGGTCCGACACCCAGTTCAGCACTCGTCTGCAAACACAGACAGCCATCATCAGCTTCATGCAGACCAACCAGCTGCCCTCGTCTTTGCCCAGATCCTCCAGTTACCCTGGGATGCCGTTGGGCGTCAGCACCATCCGCTGGGTTGACACCTCGCAGGTCGGCATGGCGACAGCCAGGCGTCCTTGGTTTCGGATCAGACTCAGTTCCATGTTGGCGTTGACGCCTCCAGCTGTGAACTGGTTAGTCCCAGTGTGCTCACTGAAGAGTCAAACAGCAGACAGACTCAACATCGACAGCTGAACCGATTCATCGATTCATCGATCGATCAGTTCAATACAAGCACAGCATTTACAGACAGACAGACACAGATTTACCCAAAGAGACAAACCTCCCTGACAAAGTGAAACCAGAGCCAGCAGTATTTATATTCACTATGTTTGCTGTTGTACTTTCTCTGCTGCAGACTTTAGTTTCTCTGACATTGTGGCTGATTGTTGCTCATTTTTACTGGAGAGTTCAAACTTCTTTTCTGTCTGTTCTTGCAGAGGATTTTTAAAAGAATGAGCTCTGAGCCCTAAACTTCAACCTGCTCTGTAATCTTCAGTCGTCTCAGAGGTTCATTTCCCTGCAGGTCAAACTCAGGACTCACAACAAACACAGGTTGATCCGATGGTCAAAGCTGAGTCTGACGTCAAAGTTCTGCATCACAAAGTGGAAACCCGAGTTCTCCCAGAAACGAAGGCTGGCCTGGCGGATGGTCACCTGAGTTATCGTCAGCCTGAGCAGAGGAAGACAAGGAAGCAGGAAAGAAGAGGAAGAAGAGCTCTGATGTGAAACAGATTAAGTCGCTGGAGGAAGTAAAACAACTGATTCACTGTAAAGCAATAAGCCAAGAGGAATGAGTTCATCTGGCTCCGTCTTTTTAGCTGGAGGCTTCACATGTTACCTTTACAGTTTGAACTCAGTCGGTGCTGCTGACGGGGAACATCTGTCAGTGATCACTTCTACTTCTAGAAAAGGGCTCTGGAGAACACAGAAGTCCCAGCAGGGCTTCTCAGAGTCTGGTCACTTCGATATTTGAGACCCAAAACTAAATTCTGTCAAATATTTTGGCTGAATTTAGAGAATTTCCTGTTTTCAGACCAACTTCAAAAACCCTGTGAATCCATTTTAAAGGTTCAGTATCTCCAGAAATAAACTCCGACTAACGAGATGAGGTGAGAACAGACATGGTAGCTTCATCAGATCAGAAGGACTGGATGGAAAAGGTCCTGTCAGTGTATCTCTATGGAGGGTTCTACTAAAACCCTTCACCACCTGTTGAGGCTCTAACCTCAGTGGAACCTGATGGGTTAAAGCTGGTCGATGTGCTAACAGAGCGTGGACTGGTTCTATGAAGGAGAAGCTGAGTGGAGCTCCTCACCTGTCGATGGTGCAGCCTAACCACGTCACCTGAGGAAAGGGCTGGTTGAGCAGCTGCTCCTGGATGATAGCCTCAGCCTGGTTCTTCACTGTGGAGCCACATTCAGAGAACAGAACAGACTGATGAGGAGAACGTTCAGTCAACGTTCCTCAGACAGACAGGAGCACCGACAGACTCCGTTAGTTTGAGAATCTTACACATGTCCAGCGCCTGGTTGGTGATTCTGATTTTAACGCCGGCAGGATCGACCACCGAGACGCAGAACACCAGCGAGACGAGGAGGAAGAGGACGGAGACCACGCTGGAGGTCATCCTGACACAAACTGAAACACAAGAAGAAGAACCAGAGTTCAGGGTCAGGGTCAGACACAAAGACAGCGCCATCACAAAGCTGCCTTCACGTCTTCAGAACTGATGAGTTCAAAGTTTCGTGACTCTCTGGTTCACCTGAATGAGAAGCAGCAGCACACAGACAATAACAGACAAGAACAAACCAAAGGTCTCTATCGTTGGTGTTGCCACGGTTACCTGGTCGACGTCTGCGGCAGATAATCCAAACCTCATCAGACTTCTTCTTTTAATACTGACAGGAAACGTGACGCTGCAGCTTCACGGACTCATCGTGTGACTAAATAAGGACATGAAGCTGCTTCAGCAGATGTTGTGGTTCTCTGTGAGCGAATCAGTCGTTCACAGATCAGACTCCTCTGACTTCACCCCAACAGCACCACAGATAGAAGAGGAAGCTGCTGGACGTCTTCAGTGAACGACGATGCGTCTGGATCTAATCCGGCTTGTTTCAGCTCATTACTCATCATTAAAGTCTCTCTGCTGGAGCTGTCACGGTGCTTTCTTCTTTCATGTTCTGGTTTGGGGCAGAATAATGCAGGTTTGAAACTCTGAACGACTGAAACCTGCAGCTGTTTGTGGAGCTGCAGAACCAGACGTCTACGGCAAACAAGGTTCTTCACTCTCAACTCTTCCAGTAGTGCTGCTTTTGATCCAGTTGATCACAGCGTCTTAGTACAGACTGGAACATGTTACTGGGATTAAAGGAACTAAACTGGTTTAATCATGTTTATCAGACAGATTCCAGTTTGTTCATGCTAACGATGATTCTTCCATCCACACTAGAGTCAGTGATGGAGTTCCTCAGGGTTCTGTATTAGGACCAGTACTATTCACTCTGTACATGCTTCCTCTAGGAAACATTATTAGGAAGCACTGCATGAACGTCCATCGTTATGCAGATGATACCCAGTTATATTTATCTATGAAGCCAAATGAAACCAACCAGCTGGTCAAACTCCAACATGTCTGAAGGACATAAAGGCCTGGATGACCTGGAACTGTCTACATTAAACTCAGACTAACTGAGGTTTTTGTATTTGGCCCTAAACACCTCAGAAACACTCTGTCTAACCAGATAGTTCCTCTAGATGGCGCTGCCTGGGTATGATATTAAAGCTCTGATCGGGGAACTGACGGTGTTCATGATTGTGGTGGAGTCTGTCGATGTTTAATCTGACATCAGAGACCAAAGTAATCTGATTACTCTGAGAGGACACAGCTTTCTGTTCAGTGTGTGTTTAGATGTGTAAGAAGTCAAAGGCTGTTCTGTTTCTGTCGACATGTTTCAGCAGAATGTTATGAAGGGTCATGGAGAGTAAATGGGCCCAGTCATAGTTTGCATCAGAGTCACGCTGAAACAGATCCTGGGTCTGATTTCTGCAAACAGAGAAGGAAACGGAGCAGCGACGGCGTTTATCTGCATCAAGCATCTGTCCTCTCAGGAAGTTCCCCGACAGCTTGGTGGTGACGGCAGCAGATTTAAGAAATCCACAGTCATGAAGTCAGCAGGAGGTGATGGCGTTTAACTGGAACCACAATCCAGCTGAGATTCCTGAGAAGACGTCTGGTCTGGTCTCGTTTTCTCATTTTGTGTCTCTGAGTCTTGTTTTCTCCGCTTGGGTCTCGTTGCTTCCTGTTTTGTCAGAAGGAGGAGTTCAGTCATCCGGAGAGTCGCTGCTCCTCTGGAGGCTCCAGCTGATGTGGTTCAACATCTGGTTTGACCCCCCTGGTACCTTCCATCGGGAAGAGAACCAGAACTCTCTGCAGTGATCACATATATAGGATCCTCCCGAGGCGTTCAGGGACCAGGTGAGATATTGGAACGGTCAGTGCAGACTGTTATTTGAATGTAAACAGGTGCAGCAGAGAGGAATGAGTCCACGTCATAAATGACGCTACAGAATAGTACGCAAAACAAATTTCAAGTCCAGGAGAGCAAAGAGCCTCGTCTCCGAAACAGGTCCAACAACACAACAGGCCAAAGGCAGAGCAACCCTGAACGCACCACAGCAGCAGGGATTATCCAAAAGGTACTTTAATGTCACAACATACAGAAACACAGAGTTCAGCACAAACACAGAACCTGAACACGTTCTACAGACTGCTGCCTTCAGGGGCAGTCAGAAATATCACAACTGTACAAAACAGGCAGCAGAGGTTTGTCGAGGAGTCGACAACAGCAAGCGGTATCTTTGTTACAGCACCTGAACGCATCATGGATGTTTGTCAGCAGGGACTGAAGAGTGAACAGGAGCCTTTGAAGGCAGCACGAAGACAGAGAACACCGAAAACACCGACGGCCTCTAAAGCCATCATCAGTAATCAGCCTGCAGCACAGAGCCCAGGAGGATTCTGGGAAATATTCACACTGATAACATCAATCACTGCTGTCAGCTGTAAACCTCACATCTCCACACAGAATGACTGAACTACATGTAAACAAGTTAAGAGGTTTTTACATGACAGGAGACACAGACTGGCAGTGTGCTGGTCTGGTTTGGTCCGGTTTGGTCCGGTTTGGTCTGGATCGATCTGGTTCAGTCCAGTTCATTGTGATCTGATCCTGTTTGGCTTGGTCTAGTCTAGTTTGATCTGGTCTGGTCTAGTTTGATCTGGTCTGGTCTGGTCCGGTTTGATGTGGTCTGGTCCAGTTTGATCTGGTCTGGTCTAGTCTGGTCCGGTTCGGCCCGGTTCAGGATGTGTTTCCGTGGGTTTGAGTCTCTCAGTGCGTCTCGGTCCAGGAGGTCACCCAGTGTTTCTGTGACCTCCGGTTTCGCCCCTGGTTCTGGATCAGGAACCCGTCAGCGTCCGTGTGCTGCTGCTGCTGGCCGTCTTTACCCATAATCCTCCCCTGGTGGAGCGCCGCTGCTGGCCACGCCCCCTGACGCACAAAGAAACCACACTGCAGAGAAAACACAGGGTCAGAAACCTCGTAAGTCCACACAGCAACATGCAGCAGAACAGACAGGTGAACAGGTGAACAGGTGAACACATGAACAGGTGAACAGGTGAACAGGTGAAGAGGTGAACAGGTGAAGAGGTGAACAGGTAAACAGGTGAACAGTTTAGCAAGTAAATAGGTGAACAGGTGAACAGGTTTCGTGGTTTTTCTTCTTCGCTGTCTTCAGTTTCTGAACTTTTGACTTTGTGAAACTTGATCGGCTGAATTGATTCTGATTCATCAGAAAAGCAGCTGGAAAAAGACCTTAAAGAGTCTGACAGTCAACCAGGCTGTAACCAGTCACTAATCAATAACCAGTCACTAACCAATAACTAGTCACTAACCAATAACTAGTCACTAACCAATAACCAGTCACTAACCAATAACTAGTCACTAACCAATAACTAGTCACTAACCAATAACCAGTCACTAACCTGTCAGTTACCAATAACCAGACACTAACTAGTCACTAACCAGGCTGGAACCAGTTAATAAACAGTAACACTAGTCAGTACCTAAGAACCAGTCACTAACTATTTATTAACCAGGCACTAACCAGTCAGTAAACAGTCACTAACCAGTAACAAGTCAGTAACCAGGATGTAACCAGTAATCAGACACTAATTAGTGAGTAACCAGTCCGTAGCCACTTGGTAAACAGTCAGCAAACAGCTGGTCAGTAACCAGTCAGTAACCAGTCGGCAGGTTGGCAGCTGGTCCTTACAGAGGGGCTCTCTGGCGGCAGCGTGCCCAGCCTCAGAGCTCCTCGGTCAGCCTGTCGCTCTCTGACGGCTGGCTCTTCTTGTGGGCCCTCTGGGTCTTGGCCTGGTACAGCTGCCTGGTGCTGGCTCTCCTGAAGAAGCCGCACTGAACAGCAGGGGGCGACATGACAGAACTTTACCAGCCTGCAGGTTCGCTCACAGAACTCAGAGGTGTCATGGTGATGAGAACTAAAAATGAAGATGCTGCTGTGGATGCTGGTCCAGAGCGGAACCTAAAACTGGACCCGGGCCTCGGTTTACCTTCCAGAGCAGCAGGCAGATCAGAGCCAGCAGCAGAACCCCGGCCAGAACCGACACCACGATGATCCACAGGGGGGCGCCAGAGTCCACCTGTAAACCCGGCTCCGGATAAATGTGGACCTGGATCTGCAGAGAAGAAGATCCAGGATGTGAAGCCCGAACAGACAGAAGGTGTAGGGACCTGTGCTGCCTGCAGGGGGCAGCAGCTGTTACCTCTGAGCTGCGAGGCTCCATGGTGATGGTCGGTTTGTTGGTCTGCAGCTTCAGAGTCGCCCGGAATCGGACCAGCACACTCCTCGCATCGCTGTAGTCCTGAAACAAGAAGCCTACTTAAAGAAACTTCAACCCTGTGGCCACTAGAGGGCGTAAAAACACCTGAAGGACAGAGTCCGAGTCCCTGCAGGCGAAGACGTCCCTGAGCTGAGCAGTCAGAACACGGCTGGTCTGGGTTAGGGCTGTGCCTCCTCAGTCTTTTAGTATATAAAGCAAAATTAAATTAAAAACAACATTAACGTAAGAAAATAATGACAATGATCAAAATGAAAAAGAACAAGGAAATAGTTTAAAGTAGTTCTTGGAGTTGTTGGGTTTCCATGTGTGCTTCTGTGCAGCTCTAAGTCCTGACTTCTATTACAGTCAGTACGTCCACGTCATTCTGCAGAGCTTCAGTCCTCAACATAAACACCTCTGTAGACTATCAGCCTCAGTGTTCTAACTTATGTTGATTCCTAAACACTTGCTGATATTTAACAGCTATTAAGACTAAATTACTAGAATCCTGCAGCATCGAAACAGACTTTTAAATTCCTACAAACAAAGAGGACAGTAACTGACTCAGTCTGCAGTGATGATCTCGCCTTATCTTCAACTACCTCCACTGTTAAACCCTCGAGCCTCAAGATCCAGCATGATGGTAAAAGAAGAAAGAAAGAACAGCTTCTGTCTCCACTAGAACAACACGACTACAGGCTGCCTGTCGAGGCCTGAAGGCTGACAGCGGACGAACAGCTGATGCACTGTGAGGTCTGTACCTCCATCATGGTGGAGTTCCACAGTCTGGCTCCAACCGTCACCGTCGCCGAGTTGTTCATGTTGACCAGAGGACAGACGAACCTGACGCAGGTCGCCCCGTGGACACAGTCCTGCAGTACATTATATCACATTATATCACATTATATCATATTATATTATATCATATTATCTTGTATATGACTGACATGCTATTATATTTATTATATTTATTAAACTAAACCACGACAACCTGAAGCACGAACCAGCCCAACACTGAAACTGTAAGTGGCTTTTAAAGGTTGCTGATGGTGAACATCTTAATATTGTACGTGATTTAAACTCAGGTTTCTATGTTAGTTGATTTAAAGCTCACTGATGAATAAGTTGTTGTGGTCATATTCAGCCCTTCAGTTTAAGAGTCATGTAACAGGTGTGTTCATTTAGACTGGAGAGGCACCTGACTGTGTTGTTTTTGGTTTTAGGATCTAAATGTTGTGTGTTTAGATTCACTCCTGGAGTTCATAATAAGTAAAAGTTCTTTATCGATAGGTGTGTATTTGCTGTCTCAGGTCTTCTTCGTACCAGACTGTAGAGCTTCTTCTTCTGCGCCTGCAGGTGGAGGACAGGTGGACCCTCCGCCCTCTGCTCCTCCAGACTCCTCCTCGTCTTCTTCTTCTCCTCTGACAGCTGAGCACAGTGTTTAAAATGTTCGATCAACTGGCCTTTATTCTGAAAGGCAGGAGTTTTATTTTGAAATTAGCACATGATGTTGCCATGGTTACCACGAGGTTGAGGGGGTTGATGATGTCGCCGGGCGGATCGCAGCGAGGCTCTGATGTGCCGTTCAATCGGATCTCCATCAGGTACAGCAGCCACTTCCCATTGCTCACCTCCCTCGGCCAATCAAACTCCACCTCCAGGTTGCCCAGGTGACCCAGCGGCTTCCCATGGATGGTCACCTGCCAGAGATCACCTGGTCACTCACACCTGGCCACTCTCACCTGGTCACTCACCTGCTGGGTTCACTGCTGTTCTACAGGTCAGACCTGGAAGGTGAAGAGCAGCGGGCTGCCGACGTCCTCCATCTTCTTCATGGCCGACTCGCCGATCACGTGACCGCTGAAGGAGGCGGGGCCTGGTGGACTGAGCCTGTCAGGACACAGCCAATCAGGTGGCCAGGTCAAGGGTCACATGTCTTAGTTGTACATTGAACTAATGAGCTGCTTTAAGGAATGAATGAACCAACATGAGGCTCCACAGACGCTGCAGCTGCTATGAGCTAAAACCTGATTTACTGAAATAAAAACGGTTCTCCGGGTCTCTGCAGGGTCTCGGTTCCCTCCAATTAACCACATTCACTGCTCTGGAACAAACGTCGGTCACTTCCTGAGC
>CM045458.1:30905528-30975528 GCA_024666655.1 Dascyllus trimaculatus | reverse complement strand
TGGATTACAGTACTACTGCATGGACTGCAGTACTGCTGGTACTACAGTAAAAAGTTGGTACCTTGTGGTTGCTTCTGAAAGGATTCCCCAGCTCACACAGGAGGACCAAGTTTTCAGCAGAACATTTCACCGCTGCTGGATCCCCACCCTGGAACACAAACACAGCGCTGAAAGGAGGCACCTGGTCAACGCCAGATCCAGGTCCTTTAGAGTCCAAGTCAGGACCATATCCTCCAGAGTCCTTCCAGTCCATTACAGTGCAATTCAGCTATCAGGTACATCTGTTAGTTTAACTCCAAATCAAGTCTACAGCCAACACCAAGGTCTTTTGGACTGGTCCAAATCAAGACTGGTCCAGACTCCTACGTCTTTTAGGAGTCTGTGTAGACTCCCAGCCATCAGGTCTTGGTGACTTCTCGTTTTGGTTCCTGAAGACGTTCAAGGTCTAAGGTTCTTCTTCAGTTCTGACTGACTGATGGGGAGTTTCAGACGTACAGTCATTCCAGCTCCAGGAAGTCTTACAGGTCCAAGTCAGATCTCAAGTCTGTGAGGACAAATTAAAGTATAAAGTCCTACTGAGGTAAGTCCAGGTGAAGTTTCAGATCAAGTCCTTCAGGGTTGGTCCTAGTCATGTCCACTAATCTAAAGACGGCCGTGTCGGTTTCTACCTTCGTCTGAAATCCAGAGTAGATCAGCGACGGCGGGACGCTGATGATCAGCGCGGTGTTGTGAGCGTCCTCTGCTGGTCGTCCAGGAGACGGCGTGTTGCTGACGTTCACCTCCAGAAACAAACGCTTGATGCTGCCGTCGAAGTTCAACACCTGAACGCCGTCCTGCCTGAAAACACAGGAAACAGGTCAGCAACACGACAGCAGCCGGGTCGAGTCCGATTTTAATAACCTGAAGGAGAATGTTTCAGGCCTGCGGTGGAGGACTTCATCCTCTACCTGTAAGCATCGCTGTGTTCAGGCGTCCTCTGTCATACGATCAATAATCAATAATCAGTTGTTACCTGATGAGAGAAAGCAGCTGGTTGTGTTCACTCACTCAGTGAAGGGGTTCTGGTTCTCGTCGGTAAACTGGGCCGACATCTGCAGGTTACTTTGGCAACGGTTGTCAGAACCACAAGCCTTCTGGATGTGGATCTGATGGAGGAGGACAGACAGCGTCAAACAGTGAGACCTGACAGGTTCTGATGGTTCTGGTGGTTCTGGTGGTTCTGACCGGTTCGGTTCTCAACATGAAAGATGTCTGTGGCCTCATTTCTCAGCTGGGTTCTGACCACGTCCCTGATGGGTTCCTTCAGTCCTGACCAAACTCAGACCGGGTTGGGTTCTGCTTCAGTCTGACCATGGATGTATTATTGATCTGGGTTCTGATTGGTTCTGAGATGGATAGCTTTGGAACTGGGCCAGGTTCTGATCCTTCTAATCATTCTGAAAACAGGTTCTGCTGCATTCTTACCAGAGTGCTGAGTGGTTTTAGATGGGTTCCAGTTGGTTCTGAGGTTCTTTTGGTGATGAATTGAGTTCTGGGGGTTCTAAGACTTCTGACTTGATATCTTTGGCGTGTACTGGGTTTGATGCTTTCTGAAGGTTCTGACCGGTGTTCTGTTAGAGTCTGACTTTGATTTTGTGGGTTCTGGTGGATCCTGGTGTGTCCTAAACTGGGTTTTGGCAGGTTCTATAGGGTTCTTACCTGAGTTCAGTTTAATTCATAGCATATGTTATGTGAAGTCACTTTACATAGTAATGGGTTCTGACCTGGGTTCTGAGGGTTCTGACCTGGGTTCTGATGGGTCGGGGAGTCTGGCTCAGGACAGGGAAGCGCCTCAGGTCCTGCACAGCGGTTCTTTTCCTTAGAAGCTTTTCATGCAGAGATGCGTTCAGAGAGAACACCAGAGGTTCCACTTTGTTTCTGATCGGACTCTGCAGAACAGCAGCACACAGAACAGAACCACAGCAGCGGGTCAGAACATGAGCGACGCTTCAGAGGACGAACAGGAACATGAAGCTCAGCAGTGACAGAACCAAGAACTTCAAACTGCAAAAAGCAGCAGCAGGTTCGAGACGACTTCTCTGGTAGAAATCTCAAAAATGAAACCAGTGAGACAGAAACTATAAAAACGGACAAAAACATCATGAAATGTTCAAAGTCCTGACGATCAATAAACGCCTCTAATTAGAATAACTTTAGAAATTAATCTAAAACAGATCATATGGAGCAGACAGACCGAGGAGAATCCAACCTACTGGGTCCATGAATGACTGCAGCATCAGAACCAGAGGACAGAGGAGACAGTAGCTGGAGATACATCCAGCATGGAGGAACATCTAGTAGCTGGAGATACATCCAGCATGGAGGAACATCTAGTAGCTGGAGATACATCCAGCATGGAGGAACATCTAGTAGCTGGAGATACATCCAGCATGGAGGAACATCTAGTAGCTGGAGATACATCCAGCATAGAGGAACATCTAGTAGCTGGAGATACATCCAGCATGGAGGAACATCTAGTAGCTGGAGATACATCCAGCATGGAGGAACGTCTAGGAACATGGAGATAGTTAACATCTACAGGATGAGGAGACGACACCACCACAAAATGAGACAAAAAATTAAAACCCAAAAAGCCACAAAGACGAGGCTCAGAAAGAAAAACCGAGATTCAACATGAGGAAAAGGAAACAAGGTGAAAGAACAAAGTCAAAGTTCTGCCAAAAGGACTTTGAACAAGACAAACGAAGCGCCCAATGAGAAAACAGCAGAAACCTCCAGAAAACCACTGCTGGAGCTCAGAGGAGGGAAACGGAGAACCTCATGAAGAAGCCGGATGTGAATCTGTCAGCAGCTCACTGATGAACAACTCTGATCAGAACCAGAACCGGTTTTATCTCAAACAGCAGGACCTCCTGTAATCAGACTGGAACTAAAGGTGGAAACTGTTTTCAGATCTCTGATGTTTCATTTCCACTTCATTCATCTTGAAACATCTACGACAGCAGAGGCTCCAGCATGTAGACGTCAGACAAACGAGACACAGAGGAGAGCAGGGAGACGTTAAAAACCAGCAGGAGGGCTGTGAGGAGAATGTTGGGAGCTGAACCGATGCTGCATCAGTAAAATAAGGTGAAGTAAAGGAAACGAGACTCAAACTGAGGAACAATAACTCACATAAAAGACGAACTGAGGAACATGAAACGAAGCAGAACGAGACAAACGAACCCAACCAGGAGACCAAACGTCTCCTCGGCTGTCAGACGGTGGATCCCCTGAACCAAGCTGCTGCTGGCTTCTATGGTCACTTCATTCCCTCCTGGCTCAGCAGCGCCACCATCAGGAGGAGTGTCTCACCTGCAGTCCCACTCTCAGCGTCTCGCATCGCCTCTTCGGCATCGACAGGTAACCGGAGAACACGCTCTGCCCGTTGTCACGGAAACGGAGGCGGGGCTTCAGGCTGGTTACGTCAGCAGTGATGGTGAAGTGGACGGCTAAGAGGCAAACGTAGGAAACACAAACGTAAGAAACACAAACGTAGGAAACACAAACGTAAGAAACACAAACGTAAGAAACACAAACGTAAGAAACACAAACGTAAGAAACACAAACGTAAGAAACACAAACGTAAGAAACACAAACGTAAGAAACACAAACGTAAGAAACACAAACGTAAGAAACACAAACGTAAGAAAAACAAACGTAAGAAACACAAACGTAAGAAACACAAACGTAGGAAACACAAACGTAGGAAACACAAACGTAAGAAACACAAACGTAAGAAACACAAACGTAAGAAAAACAAACGTAAGAAACACAAACGTAAGAAACACAAACGTAAGAAACACAAACGTAGGAAACACAAACGTAAGAAACACAAACGTAAGAAACACAAACGTAAGAAACACAAACGTAAGAAACACAAACGTAGGAAACACAAACGTAGGAAACACAAACGTAAGAAACACAAACGTAAGAAACACAAACGTAAGAAACACAAACGTAAGAAACACA
Source organism: Dascyllus trimaculatus (assembly GCA_024666655.1). NCBI lineage: Eukaryota > Metazoa > Chordata > Actinopteri > Pomacentridae > Dascyllus > Dascyllus trimaculatus. Next base: position 30,971,517 of record CM045458.1, on the reverse strand, counting down.
AACGTAAGAAACACAAACGTAAGAAACACAAACGTAAGAAAAACAAACGTAAGAAACACAAACGTAAGAAACACAAACGTAAGAAACACAAACGTAAGAAAAACAAACGTAAGAAACACAAACGTAAGAAACACAAACGTAAGAAACACAAACGTAAGAAACACAAACGTAAGAAACACAAACGTAAGAAACACAAACGTAAGAAACACAAACACAAACGTAAGAAACACAAACGTAAGAAACACAAACGTAAGAAACACAAACGTAAGAAACACAAACGTAGGAAACACAAACGTAGGAAACACAAACGTAAGAAAAACAAACGTAAGAAACACAAACGTAAGAAACACAAACGTAGGAAACACAAACGTAAGAAAAACAAACGTAAGAAACACAAACGTAAGAAACACAAACGTAAGAAACACAAACGTAGGAAACACAAACGTAGGAAACACAAACGTAAGAAACACAAACGTAAGAAACACAAACGTAAGAAACACAAACGTAAGAAACACAAACGTAGGAAACACAAACGTAAGAAACACAAACGTAAGAAACACAAACGTAAGAAACACAAACGTAAGAAACACAAACGTAAGAAACACAAACGTAAGAAACACAAACGTAGGAAACACAAACGTAAGAAAAACAAACGTAAGAAACACAAACGTAAGAAACACAAACGTAAGAAACACAAACGTAAGAAACACAAACGTAGGAAACACAAACGTAAGAAACACAAACGTAAGAAACACAAACGTAAGAAACACAAACGTAAGAAAAACAAACGTAAGAAAAACAAACGTAAGAAAAACAAACGTAAGAAACACAAACGTAAGAAACACAAACGTAGGAAACACAAACGTAAGAAACACAAACGTAGGAAACACAAACGTAAGAAACACAAACGTAAGAAACACAAACGTAAGAAACACAAACGTAAGAAACACAAACGTAAGAAACACAAACGTAAGAAACACAAACGTAAGAAAAACAAACGTAGGAAACACAAACGTAAGAAAAACAAACGTAAGAAACACAAACGGAAACACAAACGTAGAAACACAAACGTAGGAAACACAAACGTAAGGAAACACAAACGTAAGAAACACAAACGTAGGAAACACAAACGTAGGAAACACAAACGTAAGAAACACAAACGTAGGAAACACAAACGTAGGAAACACAAACGTAGGAAAAACAAACGTAAGAAACACAAACGTAAGAAACACAAACGTAAGAAACACAAACGTAGGAAACACAAACGTAGGAAACACAAACGTAAGAAAAACAAACGTAAGAAACACAAACGTAAGAAACACAAACGTAGGAAACACAAACGTAAGAAAAACAAACGTAAGAAACACAAACGTAAGAAACACAAACGTAAGAAACACAAACGTAGGAAACACAAACGTAGGAAACACAAACGTAGGAAACACAAACGTAAGAAACACAAACGTAGGAAACACAAACGTAAGAAAAACAAACGTAAGAAACACAAACGTAAGAAACACAAACGTAGGAAACACAAACGTAAGAAACACAAACGTAGGAAACACAAACGTAAGAAACACAAACGTAAGAAACACAAACGTAAGAAACACAAACGTAAGAAACACAAACGTAAGAAAAACAAACGTAGGAAACACAAACGTAAGAAACACAGCAGCAGATTTTACTTCAGTTCAATTCAGTTTTGTTTATTTAGCACATATTTACAACACCTCATCACATCGCGCTAAACATCGTAAGGAAGAACAGAAAACAGGAAACAGAAAACCCAACAGCCCAAAGCTTCTTCTGGATTCCCTCTGAGCAGCAGTCAGAGGATAAAAACCTCCGACAGAACCAGGCTCAGGGAGGGAGGACATCTGCCTGGACCGGTTGGGTTGGGAGTGGGGAAGAGGAGGGAGGGATTCTACCGATGAATCGGCTGCATGTTCTACCCTAACGCTACACAGAGGTGCCACAGAAGAACCATTTCAGTTCCACAAAGATCCGTCCAGTAAGATGTTCTTAAACTTCCTCTAACGTTCTTAAAAGAACCCCAGAGGCGACTCAGAACCTTCATAAATGGTTCATTTAGGGACCATCTGGGTTCTTTAACCAATCTCAAGTCGCTCTGGACGTCTTTTGACTCTGAACAAATCTGTGGTTCTACTTTGACAACAGAACCTGATGTTATTTTAGTAAATTAGTAGAAATTTTAAAGGAGCGAGGAGTAGATTCACACCAGATGAACGCAGTGAGCCAGTGGGTCTGATGTTAAAGCAGCAGGAATCAGTTTACAGACACACCAGGATCCACGGAGACAGTCTGTATGACCTTGTCTCTGATTGGTCAAATTAACAAGACAGAACACACACACACACACACACACACACACACACACACACACACACACACACAGGTCTGCAGAGTGTGTGTGTCTCAGTTGTAATAATATCAGTTTCTCTAATGTGATTTATCATTCAGAGAAACACACAGGACACACAAGGACACTGCATGATGTCATCAGCAGCGTGTGTGTGTGTGTGTGTGTGTGTGTGTGTGTGTGTGTGGGCGTAGTGTCATAGCAACAGTGTGACCTCATCTGTGATTGGTAAAATTAACACGACAAGAAGCAGCTCCCTGAGGAGTGTGTGTGTCACTTTGTTGATTAACAGCTGGTGTTAATTGACAGCTTTGTCCTGTCAATCAATCACACACACACACACACAGACACACACACACACACACAGACACACACACACACACACACACACACACACACACAGAGGAAGCTGGTTGCTGTAATTAACCCTCCTGACTGTAAACAGGCTGGTTAGCAGCTGCAGTTCATGTCAGACAAAGAACATTTGTGTTCCTGCTGGAAACTGGACGAGCTGAAGACACGACCAGGTGAAGGACACAGGTGAGAATCTGCAGGTACAGTTTGACACTTAGTCAGGGTCAGCCAGTGTTCTGGTTCCTCCTCAGACCTTCATGGAGCATCTCTAAACGTCATCAGCACCTTTATCTACCATCACACTCCACCTCCGTGCTTCACTGTCAGGACTATGATCCACTGTGGTGGTCCTGGTCAGGTTCTGGACTCCATCTGAGCCCAACTCATTGATGTTCATGTGACCAAACAATGTTCTCCAGCATCCATCAGGCTTCTCTTCATCTTCTTTAGCTCCATCTGGAAGTTTAGTTGTGAGCAGCAGCCAGGTTTAGTTGTGGTCCTCCGTCCATAGAGGTTGATGTTCTCCAGGCTCCTCCACACTGTCTGAGCTCCACACTAACTCTGGTCTCCATTGATCAGCCCTGGTCCAAGTGTGAAGCAGCTGCCGTCTGTTGTCCACAGCTAGATAGTGAAAGTAGTTCCCTGTCCGTGGAGTCATTGTAGGAGCTCTGATCAGTGCTACTATGGCTCCTTCTAGACCTCCTGGTTCCTGCTGACACTGGGCTTCACTGGTTCTTAGTGGATCACTGGTCTTCCTGGATCCTTTTCCATCTTTGTCCAGTCTCACAGTCACATTGTTCACTTCCTCTGTTCACTTCTTCTCCATGTGGAGCCATGATGCAGACACAGATAGACCTAGTCCATAGGTCCAGACCTGGTCCATAGATAGACCCAGTCCATAGGTCCAGACCTGGTCCATAGATAGACCCAGTCCACAGGTCCAGACCTGGTCCATAGATAGACCCAGTCCACAGGTCCAGACCTGGTCCATAGATAGACCCAGTCCATAGGTCCAGACCTGGTCCATAGATAGACCCAGTCCACAGGTCCAGACCTGGTCCATAGATAGACCCAGTCCACAGGTCCAGACCTGGTCCATAGATAGACCCAGTCCATAGGTCCAGACCTGGTCCATAGGTAGACCCAGTCCACAGGTCCAGACCTGGTCCATAGGTAGACCCAGTCCATAGGTCCAGACCTGAGGAGGTTCTCAGTAGAACCAGGGTCATCATCAGACTGTTGGACCCACAGCTGGACTCTGGTTGGTTCTCTGAGGTTCTACTTTGAAATCTGAACTTTAAATATTGACTTTCTAAAGGGTTAGTTTCTGATTAGGAAATATTCTGCAGGACTCCAGGTACTGATATAACGACACACTTTAGAATAATCTGACATTTAAGTGATATTTTGTTAACTGTTGTAAACTGCATGAAGAAACCAGAGACTACAGCTGTCAGTGCAACATGTCCAGTTTACTAAAACCACAAACACAAGACAAATAAAACATAAACTGTCTGTTTACTTACTGATGTTGTCTCTGTCGCTCTTCTCTCCTCTGCTAAACAAATATGAGAAACACACCTCCACCTGGACACTGAGAGAAACGGTCTGTTAGCATGTTAGCATGCTAGCATGCTAAATACACCTCCACCTGGACACTGAGAGAAACGGTCTGTTAGCATGTTAGCATGCTAAACACATGATAAACTGATAACTTTGCTGTTAGGTCTTTAGCTGTTAGGCCATTAGCCTGTTAGCATGGTTAGCAAGGTTTAGTTTTGAGTCTCACCAGTAGTCGCAGCTGTTCGGGTCGACAGTTACTGGAGAAACTCTTAGAGTTTTATTCAGGTGGACAACTGGACGAGATCTGAGGAATCATCAATCAATCAATCAATCAATTAATCAATAAATCAATGACAAATATAAAACAAGAAAAACTCTGTAGAGTACAAGCACTTCAGACTCTACCAACACTGTTACAGTACAGGAAGTCGTACCTGAGCAGAGCCACGGTGTCGTCCAGAGATCCGACCAGCAGGTCTGGATATTTGTTGCCATCGACGTCCACACCTGCAGACAGGGAGTATCCGAACGTCCTGAACCCAGGAGACACACTGCTGCCTTGGATCACCTGTACGGAGACAAGGGGCGGAGTCACAGGTGCATCTACACACTCACCGTTAGGCTCTGTGTTTGTGGGACCAGCTTCAGTTAAAACCTTCACTGGAGGACATTTCTATAGAAAGTCAGAGGGACCTGGCTCGGCTGAGCAGAGACGCCCCGACTGCTCCCGGTCCAGATCATCACACTTCCTGTTTCATGGAAAGGAGCTCCGACGGCAAAGTCTGGAAAATAACATGTCGCTTGATTTTGGCTATTAAATATTGATGACTAATATTGATTATTGCGATGTCTCATCCTCACCCTGGAAGCCGTCCTGGTTCAGGTCTCCAGCTGCAGTAACAGCCATACCAAAGGCGGACCCGACCGGGCCCCTCAGCACCACGCTGGGTCCAGAATCAAACGTCCCTCCGGTGTTCATGTAGACGTAAACGGCCCCGCCCGCCTCCTGATGACGCTGGAAGAAGAAAGGAGCGCCCACCAGCAGGTCGTTCCACCTGCAGGACACAATCTGGGACTGAGGCCAAACCTGAACTCTAACTAGCGTCAGTCATGTGACCCGTGACGTCTTCTTACCCGTCGTTGTTGAGGTCGGCGGTCGCCACGGCGTTACCGAAGTACGAACCCGTCTGCTGGCCGCGGAGCGTCTGCCGGATCACCAGCTGGCCAGAACGTTTGACCGCCAGCAGCACTGAGCCACGAGCATCGTCTTTACTGTCCTTTGGAGCTCCTGTTTGTTGACAGTAAATACACCGATCAATACACCGATCAATACACCGATCAATAGGTCTGTCCAGTGGTCACTGAGTGGACTGTTTACGGAGGGATGAAGGTGAAGCAGGTACCTGTGACGATGGTCTCATCATCCTCAGAGAGAAGACGAAGAGCCTGAGTCACCGAATATCCTGAAAACACAGGTCAGATCTGATCCTCATCTGTTCACACTGACCACAGGTACAGGTGAGGACCTGCTCTCTGGGTCTGAACATACAACATACGTGTTTCATGTGTGTGACTTCCGGTCTGAGTGTGATTAAAAGGGACAGTGCACCTATATAAATGTTCCTGCGATCCAGGTTGGAGAAGGAGCTTCTCTGGGTGTCAAACTCTACGTCTGGGTTCATCCAGGAGACGTGGACGTTTCCTACGACACACACACACACACACACACACACACACACACACAGACACACACACACACACACACACACACACAGACACACACACACACACACACACACACACAGATTGACGTGTTCGGCTGAGGATCATTTCATCATTTCCTGTTTCTGAATCTGAGTCAACAGAGAACCATCATGGTGGAACCGAGCAGAGGAGAACGTCACCTTGCCATTCGTAGCTTCCAGGTGAGCCGACGACGACCTCCGTCTGCGTGATGGAGGCTGAAATCCCCATGTTACACATGACCTCACCGGTGACATCACTCAGGTGACTGAACACACAGAGCAGGTGAGGAGGCGGAGCAACGCTCAGGTCATCAGGTTGTGTGTCATGTGACCTACCTGCAGGCCTGGTCCGGGTTCTGCCAGTGGAAGTCGCTGTCGTCGTACTGCAGGTCGTTTCCACGGAGATAACATCGGCCAATCATGTGCCTGAGTTTAAAGGCTCCATAGAGTTTAACGAAGCGATGACCACACGCCTGCAGAGATGGAGGACACGGGTAGTTAGGGAGTCACGCTCACCACAGGTAACTAGATAACCAGTTAGTTAACTAGTTACAGTTCACTAGCTCGTTAATCTTTCAGTTCCTTAGGTTGTACAGCTAACTAGTTAGTTATTCTGTTAGTAGCAGTACTAGTTAATTGTAGGTAGGTAGTTAGCAGTAGTAGTTAGTAAACTACCTATTGTTAAATAGCTATCTGTTAGTTGTTTACCTAAAGGTAACCAGATACAGGTAACTACTTTGGTGACTAGTTAGTCAATCTGTTAGTCAGTCAGTTAGCTCTCTACAGGTAACCAGTTAATCTGTTGGCCTGTTTTTTAATCAATCTCAGCTAACTAGTTAGCTAACCTCTTAGTTAAATAGTTAGTCAGTTTGTTTATCAGTTAGTCCTAGCTAGTTTGTCCTCGTAACTAGTTATATCTATCTAGTTAGTTCTGTTAGTCAGTTAGTTACCTGGCTACAGTTACCTAGTTAGCTAGTTAGTTAGTCTGTAAAGAAATTCAACTTGCTACAGTTAACTAGTCAGACAGGTTGGTTTATGTCCAGTTAGCTTCCATCACAGCTACCTGAGAACTGACCTTTTAACAAGCTGCTGGCCTACATTCATTCTTAGAAAGAAACAACTCCATCAGCCAATCAGAACACAGACTCACCAAGACCCGCCCCCCAGGTCGGCCCTGACTGGCTACTGAGACTCCCAACCACATGTCCTCAATCAGGTCCTCAGACAGGATGAGGTCTGAAACAGCAGCACAGGTGAGCAACACGCAGTGAGGCAGACTCATAAACTCCGCCCCCACACGGAGACTCCTCCCAGGTATAATGCCCCGCCTACATATTAATGGTGGCTCCACCCACTGAGAGAAACTAATAAACTAATTAGAGCTAACTGACCAAACTGAACGCTAACTCTCTGAGTTACTTCTTTACACTTTTGTTACCTATAAATAAACCTTTTAACCAACTGACTCAGGACCTGCTCAGTCCTGTAAATACACAACATCAATGTGTGTGTGTGTGAATGTGTGTGTGTGTGAATGTGTGTGTGTGTGTGTGTGTGTGTGTGTGTGTGTGTGTGTGTGTGTGAATGTGTGTGAGTGTGTGTGAGTGTGTGTGTGAGTGCTGCAGTGTTTTATGATTCATTTTTTGTTTTTACTGTGGCATGTTATAAATTAACTCGTCTGATTGGCTGTTGCCATGGTGACCACCTATCATCCAATCAGAGTGTGTTGTTTTCAGCAGCAGATAAGGCAGAAACAGACGGCAGCTGTCACTGCTCAGTGAGGAATGGACGACCCATAATGCACCAGGGCACCGATAACATCACAGGCGGCCATTAGTTGCACCATTAGCTGCTGCTAATCAGTCGGCCAATCAGATGAGAGCTCTGTGGTGGTTTTGAGTCTCTTTCTGTTTATCACCTTGATGCACTTCATGTACAAACAAAACAAACACTCACTAAACCTTTTGTCTGCGCTTCGTACATCAGCAGCAGCTGTTTCACAGGTGTAACTTACCTGGATCTATGAGCTTCATCCTCTTGCAGTCTGATTGGTCGACACTGATCGGGCAGCTGTACACTCCTCCTGTTCGATTGGCTGGGACATTTGGCTCCGCCTTCTCCCTGGGAGCTCCAACCAGCAGCCTGTCAGGACAACACAGGTGAGACAGCTGAGGGGTTCTGATAGCTGCAGCACGAGATGCTCATCTTGAAGGTTCTTGAAGGATACCTGAAATGTCCTGGAGTTCCTTGAAGGTTCCACCGTCAGTGTAATGTTTCTATATTTGATTTTTGTGTTACAGTTGTAGAAAAACTAAGACGTCCAAGTCTGAAGAGCATCAAGAACACACACACACACACACACAAACAAACACACACACACACACAAACACACACACACACACACACACACACACACACACACACACACACAAACAAACACACACACAGACAGTTGTGTGTTTTACTGGCGATATGGGGACACTCTGACTTTGTCAGGACGTCCTTTTGGGGACGGAACCAGCAGGTCCCCATAAATTACTAAATGTTTCTTAGCTGAAGGTCGGAGAGTCCTCAGAAATGTGTGTGTGTGTGTGTGTGTGTGTGTGTGTGTGTGTGTGTGTGTGTGTGTCTGAGCTTCATTTCCTGTGTTCAACCTCTCCATGACCTCTGATCTGATCTCAGGTGTGTTACCATGGTGATGATGATGTCACAGGTGTCACATGACAAAGTTGTCATGCAGACTCCTGATACCTTGATTCCTCCTCAAACCTTCACATCCTGACTTTCAGAGTCATCCTGGAATGTCTCAAGGACCTCCCGGTGTAATCCTGAAAGCCCTTCAAGGTCTGTAGAACTTCCTCAAGGACTATTAGAGATTATTCAATGACCCCAGTAACTTCCACAATGCCTACTACAAAAAAGGTGTTGCTCCACAGCACCTGGAATCTTCTGAAACTCACCCTAAGAGTCCTGGAAACTAATTAAGGACGCCAGCAGGACTTTCTCAAGGACCCCTACAAATTATTCAATGACCCCTTTAATGTCCTCAAGGACCCTTAGAAATTCCTCAAAGTGTTCAAACTGAATAGCTTTCTCAAGGATCCATGCCCTCCCTTCCAAAAGTCTCCTGGGAGCCTCAAGGACCCATAAAAGCTGCTGAATCTAATTGTTGATCTGTATGTTTCTGTTTGTCCAATCAGAGAGCAGCAGACATGTGATGGGCGGGACTTTGAGCCAATCAGAGGAGACATTGACCTCCTGACCCCGGAGCTCCCAGAGGAAACCACATTACTGTTCCAGCCAATCCAATTAGAGGACACAGAGAGGCAGTCGTCATGGTGATGGCAGACAGACAGCTGGGTGACCTCTGAGTGACCTTGGTGAGGCCCCGCCCACTCAGTGGTTTGGTTCTGCTGACCAACTTCAAAGTAGTAAGAGGAGTTTGTCTGGACTTAAGTCAGTTAAATAATGTTTCCAGGTCGTGTCTGAGTTCTAGTTCTAGTGCTAGTCCAGTCCAGACTAGTCCAGTCCAGACTAGTCCAGTCCAGACTAGTCCAGTCCAGTCCAGACTAGTCCAGTCCAGACTAGTCCAGTCCAGACTAGTCCAGTCCAGTCCTTAACTAGTTTTAATTCCTGTAGGACAAAACTCAGTTTAAACTCATTTCAAGTCATTTTCAACATTTAACTCGGTTGGGATGAGCTTCGACTTTTCTGATGCACATTTCAAAATCATTTTTGATCAGTTTCAAGGTATTTTGGACCATTTTTCAGGACGATCCCTGCAGCTCTGATCAGTGCTACTATGGCTCCTTCTAGACCTCCTGGTTCCTGCTGACACTGGGCTTCACTGGTTCTTAGTGGATCACTGGTCTTCCTGGATCCTTTTCCATCTTTGTCCAGTCTCACAGTCACATTGTTCACTTCTTCTCCATGTGGAGCCATGATGCAGACATAGATAGACCCAGTCCATAGGTCCAGACCTGGTCCATAGATAGACCCAGTCCATAGGTCCAGACCTGGTCCACAGATAGACCCAGTCCACAGGTCCAGACCTGGTCCACAGATAGACCCATTCCACAGGTCCAGACCTGGTCCATAGATAGACCCAGTCCATAGGTCCAGACCTGGTCCATAGATAGACCCAGTCCATAGGTCCAGACCTGGTCCATAGATAGACCCAGTCCACAGGTCCGGACCTGGTCCATAGATAGACCCAGTCCACAGGTCCGGACCTGGTCCATAGATAGACCCAGTCCACAGGTCCGGACCTGGTCCATAGATAGACCCAGTCCATAGGTCCAGACCTGGTCCATAGATAGACCCAGTCCATAGGTCCAGACCTGGTCCATAGATAGACCCAGTCCACAGGTCCAGACTTGGTCCATAGATAGACCCAGTCCATAGGTCCAGACTTGGTCCATAGATAGACCCAGTCCACAGGTCCAGACCTGGTCCATAGATAGACCCAGTCCACAGGTCCAGACCTGGTCCATAGATAGACCCAGTCCATAGGTCCAGACCTGGTCCATAGATAGACCCAGTCCATAGGTCCAGACCTGGTCCATAGATAGACCCAGTCCATAGGTCCAGACCTGGTCCATAGATAGACCCAGTCCATAGGTCCAGACCTGGTCCATAGGTAGACCCAGTCCATAGGTCCAGACCTGAGGAGGTTCTCAGTAGAACCAGGGTCATCATCAGACTGATGGAACCACAGCTAGACTCTGGTTGGTTCTCTGAGGTTTTACTTTGGAGCCTGAACTTAAACATGGTCTTTCTAAAGGGTTAGTTCCAGAGGAAATTCCACAGGGTTGTTCTCACTGCTGCTGTTTGTTAAACCAGAGAAGAACAAGCTGCCGAATCATGTGACCTGTCAGCGCCTGATTCACTCTGACGCCAACATACGTGATAAACGCTGCGCTGACACACGTGTAGTTTATTATCCAGCAGAGCAGGAATGCAACTCTCACTGTACCTTTTAATGATGTTACAGCAACATCAGAGAGTCCTCCAGGATCACAACAACTGTTCAAGGACCTCCTGAACTCCTGAGGAACCTGAACCCCCTTTAAGGACTGGTGGAACCAGGTCCTCATCCTCCCCCTGGTCTGTTTCCTCAGACACATTATTAACAGTGCAGAGGATCCACCTGACTGAATTCCTGGAGGGTAACAGGGTTTGAAGTGTTTCCGAGTGTTTGATCTCAGCAGCTCTGTCAACCAGCACAACGTCATGAAGATGGAGGAGAACATCAAACAGCTGCAGGAGCAACAGGAGAACCTCTGAGCAGCTGCAGGAGCAACAGGAGAACCTCTGAGCAGCTGCAGGAGCAACAGGAGAACCTCTGAGCAGCTGCAGGAGCAACAGGAGAACCTCTGAGCAGCTCGATGCTGATTGGTTAAACTCAGAGAGAACGACATGTTACGTTCTCCATGTTCTCATCCAGCAGCTTCTCATCCTCTCTAACATCATCATCATCAACAGCATAAATTTCTCCAGATGTTCTGGTTCCTACATAGAACTGGAGTCCAGCACCTGTTGGTTCTGGATCTACAGGTTCTGGTCTTTGATGTCCATCAGAAAACACATACAGTCCAATCAGGCTTCATGGGGACATCTGTCAGCCAATCAGAGAGCAGCTGCTCTGTACAGGTTTCAGTACAGATCAGATCAATCATTTACCTGGACACACCTGAGGACACACTCACAGGTAACAGACAGACAGGTAACAGACAGGTGACAGACAGGTGACAGACAGACAGGTAACAGACAGGTGATAGACAGACAGGTAACAGACAGGTGACAGACAGGTGACAAACAGACAGGTGACAGACAGGTGACAAACAGACAGGTGACAGGTACTCACAGGTGAGCGTCAGTCCTCAGGTCTTGGTGCAGAGCCACGGAGAGTCCAAACAGACTTCTACGTGTTCCCGTCTTCAGCAGTGGAAACTCCGTGTCGAGGTTAAAGGTTGCACACACACCAACATACACACTCAGCAACACACACACACCTGTCGCCATGGAGACACACACCTGAGGACAACAACAGAGCATCAGTGAGACAGGTACAACAAGACTGCAGCTGTGTGAAAAGACTGAACCCAGAAAACCAGCCTGCTGGTCGCTGACTGGTGCTCTGAGGTCATGTGACCTGACTGGCTGACATCTACAGGTGTGATTGGACAGGTGTGATGACATGAATTATTCAGTTTCCCTGAGGCAGCGTTGGTGTTCTCTACACGGACGATGCTGCGTTTTCCTGAGTGTAAAAGCTTAAACTAAACGAAGGTCTTATACCCCCAAAGTTTTTTATGAAACGACCAACAGAATCAGACCGATGGAGTCCAAACTGTCTCCTGATGGTCTGGAGCTCCTCAGACGTTTATAACTCAGCGTCTTCACACAAAACACATGAGAAGACCAGAATCCAAGGGTTGTCTGTGAAGGTTCTCGGTCATCCAGGTCCTGGTGGCCCTCATGGTTTCAGTCCTCTATACTATACTCTAACCCGTTCCACCTCTTGTCTCAGGAGAGGTGGAACGTCTTCTATGAACTCAGGCTGGTCCAGATGAAACTACGAGGACAGAATTCATGAATGTTCTCTACTTAAACTGCAGCAACGTGTTTCAACAGCTAGTAAACATTACGTCTCTATGTGTCGGCGTAAATATGCACGGGTCATTCCACAAACATCAACCTGAGTTTAACACTAATGAAGAAGCAGCTTGTTCAGTTTCAGATTTACAACAACTCTACTCTGATTACAGTGTTTGTACGCTCCAGCTTCAGTAAACAATCAGCAGTAAACAATCAGCAGTAAACAATCAGCAGTAAACAATCAGCAGTAAACAATCAAGTATTTTAACATTAAACTGAGTGAAGTTTTAAAATCACAGAAATTGGACGTTAAAGCAGAAACAAAGACTGAAACCTGTTTGTCTTCAGACTGAAGCTCCTCCGCCGGTTTGTTTGTTTGTTTGTTGGTTTGTTTGTTTGTTCATGAAGGTAAATACGTCCTCAGCCGGTCGTCGGTTCGATTCCCGCTCTGCTCCGTCTCACTTCTCCTGCGTCCGCTGGCCGACTGATCTGCACGCGCTCAGTGCCTCCCTCCCTCCCTCTCTCTCTCTCTCTCATTCTCATTCTCCAGCTGTTCTCGCTCGCCCTCAATGAAATAACGTCTCACAGACACACACACACGTCGGTCTGTCCTACTTTGTGGGGACTCATGCAAACACTCTGCGTTAACAGGACGGCACAGCAGGTCCTCACAAGTCTGCTCCAAAGTGAGGCTGCAGGTCCTCACAGAACACACACACACACACACACACACACACACACACACACACACACACACACACACACTCCTTTATTTCCTGGTCCATCTGTCCTTGTGGGGACCGTCACTACTACATGAATTCTCTTGTCCATCCAACAGGTCTTTGTAGGTTTGTCTCAGACTAAAGGACCTCACAGATATAGAGACAATAAGCACACACACACACACACACACACACACACACACACACACAAGGTCATAAATGGATGTAGGACATTTGGGCGAGCGAGGGCACCTTGATTCTCTCTCTCTCTCCATACAACCCTGTTTTATATGTGGGTGTGAAAGTGAATGTTTTACTGACATTATAAGAGCTGAACTTTGACTGCACGCACACACACACACACACACACACACACACACACACACACACACACACACACACACACTTGTTTTGCGTTGATTAAACTTCCTGTCTTTGTCCCAGTTTCCGTTTTCTGGTTTTCGTCCTCTGATTTTAACACGCAGCCAATCAGTGAAGCTTCACGTGTTAAATGTGTGGTTTTGAACGGACCCTGGTAGCTGCTAAACATGGAGGCTGGTTCTCACGTTATCATCAGACCAGACTCAGCGCTTCATTAATGAGTCTCTAATCAACAGACTGAAAAACGTGTAATATGGAGATAAGGTCAGCAGAGCTCCAGGGATCACCTGGTTAGTTGTCATTAAACTCATCTCTAACTACTCTGATGGTTGACTAATCAGTCCTAGTATTTTTAATTACTGTCTGAAGGTCCTCAGTCGTCCAGGTCATGGTTGTCCTCGTGGTTTTAATTGTAGCATCTGGACTAGCTTGAAGACGCTATCGCCTTTCGTCCAAGGTGAGAGATGAAACGTCTTCAAGCTCGTCCAGATGCTACGACTGAAGCTACGAGGACAACATCAGTCTAAACTCTGATTTAATCTTCTTCAGTGTGAATATTTCTGGTTTCTTTCCTCCTCTATGACGGTAAACTGGAGATCTCTGGATTAAACCAGACACTGGAGGAACTCTGATCCACGTTTTAACATTTTCTGATCTGATTCATCCAGAAAGTTATCCACAGATTAATCACACTGAGGGAATAACTGTGAGCTTTATTTTAATTAATTCCAACTTTCACATTTTAGCAGTTTGTTGCTGCGCTACAGCGCAATGAGGGACAATAAGCAGAGGAGTCGGTCTGCACTGGTTCGTTGTTTATGTTGGTTGAATCCATATTTTACTGAAGAGACTGAAGCCCAGTTGACGGTTTGTGAACTGAAGAGAATCTGAACAACATCTGGATGTTCTTCAGTTCACTGGTCAGTTTGAGTCTGACGGAGTTAACCAGGTCAGGTTAATCAGCTGGTACAGGTCCTGCACATGTAGCGGTCCTCACAACGGTAGACAGATTACAGCACACACACTCACACACAGGTGTACAATAGCCAATCAGATGCTTCACCAGGTACCAACAAAGAGCGTCTGATTGAGGCTTGTGGTGACGCCTGCATCAGAAAACATCAAACTTACAGCTTCATGTTTCACACCTGATCAGCTGATCTGCTCGCTACGCTACGGCGCTCGTTAAAATGTAGAGATGACCACAAAAACACATAAAACCTCCTACATAGAACCACCAGAAGGTCCTCCAGCTCCTCAGAGGCCTTCAGGAGGAACGACGTTCACCGAGCAGCAACCAGCGCAGGAGAAAACATGACAACAAAGACAACATGTCCCTCAAAATGTCCTCCAACGTCTCCGACACCTTCACCGCTCCCCAGCAGATGTCCGTTAGTGAGACCTTCATCATCCCACTCGTGGTCTTCCTCTGCCCTGCGGTACAGAACCCCAACCTGAGAACATCTCATCCCGACGCTGCTTCAACAAAACAAACATCACAGTTAAATCTCTTCTATCAGCAGCTTCAACACGATGAGTACGTTCCAATAACACGTTTGTACTTTCTAGTATTCCTTCTCTGTGGTACTTTTACTTGAAGCTCGAGTATTTGGACGTGTTTATTTACTGTAATCAGTAAAAACCCAGCAGACACCACAGATGTAGTTTCCTCAGGAACCAGAAGAACCGGACTCACATCTGATCCAACATCTTCATTAGTCCCAGAGAAACTCGGCCACTGATGAGAGTCACAGGAAGTCTGATGGGCTGAACAGGAAGTGCTGATAACAGATTATTAAACAGAGGAACTACAAACAACCAGTTCTCAGGCCTCAAACATCTGAATCCCTACAGGCACATCTACACAGAAACCAGTCCAGAACCAGTCCAGAACCAGTCCAGAACCAGTCCAGATCCAGCCCAGAACCAGCCCAAAACCAGTCCAGGACCAGTCCATAGCCAGTCCAGAACCAGTCGAGAACCAGTCCAGAACCAGCCCAAAACCAGTCCAGAACCAGTCCAGAACAAGTCCAGAACCAGCCCAGAACCAGTCCAAAACCAGCCCAAAACAAGTCCAGAATCAGTCCAGAACCAGTCCAGAACCAGTCCAGAACCAGCCCAAAACAAGTCCAGAACCAGTCCAGAACCAGTCCAGAACCAGTCCAAAACCAGCCCAGAACCAGTCCAGAATCAGTCCAGAACAAGTCCAGAACCAGTCCAGAACCAGCCCAGAACCAGTCCAGAATCAGTCCAGAATCAGTCCAGAACCAGTCCAGAACCAGTCCAAAACCAGCCCAGAACCAGTCCAGAATCAGTCCAGAATCAGTCCAGAACCAGCCCAGAACCAGCCCAGAACCAGTCCAAAACCAGTCCAGAACCAGTCCAGAGCCCGTCCATAACAAAGCTTAAAACCAACTCAAAACATTTAAACCTACTTAACAAAAGTCTGACACCAGCATGAAACAAATTCAAAATAATATTTAAACCCAGTTTAGACCAGCATAAAAACCAGTATAGAACCAGTATAAACCAGTGCATGATGAGAAGTTTGCTGCAGAGCTAATGCATTTGTTAGAATCTGAGCTGCAGCACCACAGCGCCACCTGCAGGACGGAGTTTAGACCTGAATTCATGAAGACATGAGAAGATTCTTAATCTGGCTCAATCACATGAACAGTTATTAAATATCAACAATCACTTTTAAATCCTAAACACGAACTCCTCAGACAGCAACCAGACACAGAGCCAGGTGTCTCCTCTCTGATTGGCCGAGGCCTCTGCAGGTGTCCTGTTTCAGGCAGCAAGGCATTCTGGTAGCTGTCAGGTGGATCTGACCCGGTTTTCCAGAACAAGTCTCTTCATTAAGGAGGCAGCTTCACACTCTTATTTAAACTCACATAGTCAGAAGGCACTGAGACAGCTCTGGGTAGAATGGTCTGACAGCACCAGTCCAAACCAGTATCAGGTCTGGGTAGAATGGTCTGACAGCACCAGTCCAAACCCAGTATCAGCTCTGGGTAGAATGGTCTGACAGCACCAGTCCAAACCCAGTATCAGCTCTGGGTAGAATGGTCTGACAGCACCAGTCCAAACCAGTATCAGCTCTGGGTAGAATGGTCTGACAGCACCAGTCCAAACCCAGTATCAGCTCTGGGTAGAATGATCTGACAGCACCAGTCCAAACCAGTATCAGCTCTGGGTAGAATGGTCTGACTGCACCAGTCCAAACCCAGTATCAGCTCTGGGTAGAATGGTCTGACAGCACCAGTCCAAACCCAGTATCAGCTGTGGGTAGAATGGTCTGACTGCACCAGTCCAAACCCAGTATCAGCTCTGGGTAGAATGGTCTGACAGCACCAGTCCAAACCAGTATCAGGTCTGGGTAGAATGGTCTGACAGCACCAGTCCAAACCCAGTATCAGCTCTGGGTAGAATGGTCTGACAGCACCAGTCCAAACCCAGTATCAGCTCTGGGTAGAATGGTCTGACAGCACCAGTCCAAACCAGTATCAGCTCTGGGTAGAATGGTCTGACAGCACCAGTCCAAACCCAGTATCAGCTCTGGGTAGAATGATCTGACAGCACCAGTCCAAACCAGTATCAGCTCTGGGTAGAATGGTCTGACTGCACCAGTCCAAACCCAGTATCAGCTCTGGGTAGAATGGTCTGACAGCACCAGTCCAAACCCAGTATCAGCTGTGGGTAGAATGGTCTGACAGCACCAGTCCAAACCAGTATCAGCTCTGGGTAGAATGGTCTGACAGCACCAGTCCAAACCAGTATCAGGTCTGGGTAGAATGGTCTGACAGCACCAGTCCAAACCCAGTATCAGCTCTGGGTAGAATGGTCTGACAGCACCAGTCCAAACCCAGTATCAGCTCTGGGTAGAATGGTCTGACAGCACCAGTCCAAACCAGTATCAGCTCTGGGTAGAATGGTCTGACAGCACCAGTCCAAACCCAGTATCAGCTCTGGGTAGAATGATCTGACAGCACCAGTCCAAACCAGTATCAGCTCTGCAGAATGGTCTGACTGCACCAGTCCAAACCAGTATCAGTAGAATGGTCTGACTGCACCAGTCCAAACCCAGTATCAGCTCTGGGTAGAATGGTCTGACAGCACCAGTCCAAACCCAGTATCAGCTGTGGGTAGAATGATCTGACAGCACCAGTCCAAACCCAGTATCAGCTCTGGGTAGAATGGTCTGACAGCACCAGTCCAAACCAGTATCAGCTGTGGGTAGAATGGTCTGACAGCACCAGTCGAAACCCAGTATCAGCTCTGGGTAGAATGATCTGACAGCACCAGTCCAAACCAGTATCAGCTCTGGGTAGAATGGTCTGACTGCACCAGTCCAAACCCAGTATCAGCTCTGGGTAGAATGGTCTGACAGCACCAGTCCAAACCCAGTATCAGCTCTGGGTAGAATGATCTGACAGCACCAGTCCAAACCAGTATCAGCTCTGGGTAGAATGGTCTGACAGCACCAGTCCAAACCCAGTATCAGCTCTGGGTAGAATGGTCTGACAGCACCAGTCCAAACCCAGTATCAGCTCTGGGTAGAATGGTCTGACAGCACCAGTCCAAACCCAGTATCAGCTCTGGGTAGAATGGTCTGACAGCACCAGTCCAAACCCAGTATCAGCTCTGGGTAGAATGGTCTGACAGCACCAGTCCAAACCCAGTATCAGCTCTGGGTAGAATGATCTGACAGCACCAGTCCAAACCAGTATCAGCTCTGGGTAGAATGGTCTGACTGCACCAGTCCAAACCCAGTATCAGCTCTGGGTAGAATGGTCTGACAGCACCAGTCCAAACCCAGTATCAGCTGTGGGTAGAATGGTCTGACTGCACCAGTCCAAACCCAGTATCAGCTGTGGGTAGAATGATCTGACAGCACCAGTCCAAACCAGTATCAGCTCTGGGTAGAATGGTCTGACTGCACCAGTCCAAACCCAGTATCAGCTCTGGGTAGAATGGTCTGACAGCACCAGTCCAAACCAGTATCAGCTCTGGGTAGAATGGTCTGACTGCACCAGTCCAAACCCAGTATCAGCTCTGGGTAGAATGGTCTGACTGCACCAGTCCAAACCCAGTATCAGCTCTGGGTAGAATGGTCTGACAGCACCAGTCCAAACCAGTATCAGCTCTGGGTAGAATGGTCTGACAGCACCAGTCCAAACCCAGTATCAGCTCTGGGTAGAATGATCTGACAGCACCAGTCCAAACCAGTATCAGCTCTGGGTAGAATGGTCTGACTGCACCAGTCCAAACCCAGTATCAGCTCTGGGTAGAATGGTCTGACAGCACCAGTCCAAACCAGTATCAGCTCTGGGTAGAATGGTCTGACTGCACCAGTCCAAACCCAGTATCAGCTCTGGGTAGAATGGTCTGACTGCACCAGTCCAAACCCAGTATCAGCTCTGGGTAGAATGATCTGACTGAACCAGTCCAGAACCAGAACCTTGTGTTTTCAACGTGGCGGTTCCTGAGGTGGATTTCATTGACGGTAACACAGAATGTGGACTGAGCAGCCAATCACAGGCTTACACCTGAAGTCTCCATCAGGTCAGTCAGATTTGAACAGAAACACAATCAGCTCATAAACATCAGCATTTTTCTGAGAAGCATCAAACATTTCTCACCTTTAATGGCGGATCTTAATAAATACACCTGGATAATATTTTTACTCTGGTAAAAGTGATGAAATCAGCAACAACCACATGAGCAGCAGATTACATAGTTCATCATCAGCTGACAGGAAGACGCAATAAAACACAAAGCAGCGAGTGTCACACCTGAGCAGGTTCGAACTGTCATACAGGTGAGACCCACCTGAGCACAACCACATGGAACAATCCAAACCTCACCTGGACAGGTGAAGGCTCGTCATTTGAAGACAGAACAGAAACAGCAGACTGAGAGGAAAACGTTTCTTCAGAGACCTGAAGGTGGCGCTACGTGTCCATCCAAAACACACCTGAGGTGAGAATCAGGTGTTGGAGCTGCTTCCTGTTCTGGCTAAACTTAGCTTAACATGCTAAACTGGCGGTCGTGGCCGGCCCAGGTGTTAGCGGATTGTCCACCAATGGTAGAGCTGCTCAGATTACTGCATAAGTGTGGACCATTTACAAACTTAGCTAAACATGCTAAGCTTAAAAAACAGGCCAAACATAGCTAAAGCTACAGTAAAATTTGTGATAAACACAGGCTAAACTTAGCATTATGCTAACCCTACCTAAAGCAGCAGAAACATCTGTGGAGTAGACACAGCCGAAGCTTAACTCAACCTTCCACAAGAACGGAATCTTAAACCTGCAGAATGAAAACCAGCAGCTCTGATCTGATTTTATTTTATGTGCTTCTAACACTTGATTAAGTTTAATTCTGCTGCACCAAAACTTTAAACACCAAATTAAACTGTGATCCAGTTTTAGCTGTAAACTCTCAGTGGAGGAGGTTCTACTTTAACAATGACTGGAGGAACAGCCTGTTTCTGTCCAAGGACTGTTTAATATAAACAAAACCCAAAATACAGATTCTAAATGTCAGTTAACTGATTGTTCTTAGTTAAGTTTCTACATTTTAAAGGCAGTTTAACCACATTCTCCAGAGCTAGTTAGCTTCAGCAGGAGCGTCACAGCTGGATATAACAAATGCTAATACCAGTTAATGTTTGGATGGACAAGCTAAACTGTGTGTTTGTTGATAATTCACTTGGTGGAAGCTGAAATAGCTTCACATGGTTACAGAAAAATCTATGATACACACAGGTTAAACTTAAACACGCTAAACTTAGCTAAAGCTACATAAAAATCTGTGTAGCACTTCAAGGCTAAACTAAGCTGAACAGGTTAAACTTAGCTAAACAAACTAATCGTAGCTAAAGCTAGAGTAATGTCTGAGTACACACAGGTTAAACTAATGTCAAAGCATCTGATTCACCTGTGTGAAGTTGTTTTGGTTTGTTAAGACAGTGCAAAAATCCCCTTGTAGCTTTTGTACCTAACAAAAGCTAACAATTAGCACAACAAGTCCCCTTTGTTTGCATGGCTAGTTGTTCTAGCGTGCTAACATCGTCTCCTTCACTTGCAGCAGGGTGCATTCAGGCACTGCACCGAGTGTAGGACACCTGAGTTTCGATTCTTTGGTTTGAGACTAAAATGCGTCGTAGTGTCGCATCAGTCGACTGAAAGGCCTCTAAAGTGAATCCAGATTTTGAGCTGCACGCGCTCAGTAGAGGTGAAGCAGCGTTAGCTACAGGTCCTGAGTACGCAACGACCAATGGGGCTTCCTGAGGTGGATTGTGGGTAAGGCTCAGGTGTTACAGACAGGTGTGAACCAGGTCCAGTGCTGTCCAGATCTGTGGTTGATTCAGTTCCTCCTGGTGAGTCTGGATTAGGTTCACCTATCTGGACCTGGTGAGTCGGGACCTGGTGAGTCTGGACCAGGTGAGTCTGGACCAGGTGAGTCGGGTTTATATGAGCTTGTTCCAGCTCAGTGAAGTCCAGATGAGTCCAAGTGAGTCAAGTCCAGATGCATCTGGTCCCGGTTGGTCTAGGTCAGTCCAGGTGAGCCAAGTCTAGTTGAGTCTGGTCCAGGTAATTCCAGGTGAGTCTGGTTCAGTTGGGTCGGATGTCAGCGTAGTTCTTGACGACTCCGGAGAACCTGATGATTTGGACTTCAGGGTTTCTGGACTTGAAGTCCTGCCACAGGTACTCAGGTGACAGAACCTTACTGGGCTTGTTGATCCACATGTACCTGAGCACAGAGACAGAAGTCATTACAGAACAGACTGAGGGTGAACACCTGTCCACTGACCACCTACCTGTTCAGGTGACTCTCCTCCTGCCACGCCGCCTCAATGCCAACTATGGCGTCGGCCTCAAAGTTGTGGCGGCAGGTTTTGGCGAGCAGGTGTACTTCCTGCAGGAGGCCTCCGAACGCCCCCCCACAGTAGTAGAAGTCGCCCTCCCCAGGAGCCACGTAGGCTGTGGAGGCGGGTCTTCGCTCGTAGGGGAACCTGCTGCGCTCATCCCTATAGTAACCTGTGAACACAGGTAGGAGTGATGTCACAGTCGAAATCCTCTGATTGGATAAGGAACGGAGCTCTGAGGAGAAGGTCCACTGACCTGGATGGATCACGGCCACCAGTCCGCCCAGCGACTCGGTTCCCCAGCGACCGTGGAACTTGGAGTCGACGTCCAGGCAGAAGATGTAGTCGGTGTGGCTTTGAAGCTTCGTCTCGATCAGCGTTTGGATCAGCTCCATCCTGCGAGCAGAGATCTCCTGCCAGCGGTTGGAGCTGGGCACCGACACCACCGTCAGCTGGAGGACGAAGAGAAGTTAATGAACGTCCAGAAGAGCTGCTGGCGACTGTGTAGGAGACCGTTTACCTGTCGGCCGGCGGCCATCTTGACTTTGGGCACCTCGTTTGGCTGATCGGTGAACACGTAAACATGCACCCTGAAACCAACGAAGAAGTGCTGCTCTGCCGTTTCCAGGAAGTTCCTCAGGAACATGATGTACCTGCACACAAGATCAGAGAGGTCAGATCCAGAGGCCTTCAGGGCGACGTGGAAACTGCAGCGCTAAAGTCTCACTTACTTTCCGACGGCGAACACGGTGGCGGCGACGGTGATGTTCTTCGGTCTGTAGATGCTGTCGAGTAAACCCGGGTCGAAAGTCCCCTCCCAGACAACAGGAGCGAGCCAAGGCGTTACTGTCACCACGTCGGTGCGACTGCAGACACAACAACATCAACAACGACATCATCAACAACGACATCATCAACAACATCAACATCAACGACATCATCAACAACAACATCATCAACAACATCAACATCAACAACATCATCAACAACAACATCAACGACATCATCAACAACAACATCATCAACAACAACATCAACGACATCATCAACAACAACATCATCAACAACATCAACATCAACAACATCATCAACAACAACATCAACGACATCATCAACAACAACATCATCAACAACAACATCAACGACATCATCAACAACAACATCATCAACAACATCAACATCAACGACATCATCAACAACAACATCAACAACAACATCATCAACAACATCATCAACAACAACAACATCAACAACATCATCAACAACAACATCATCAACAACAACATCAACGACATCATCAACAACAACATCATCAACAACAACATCAACGACATCATCAACAACAACATCATCAACAACAACATCAACGACATCATCAACAACAACATCATCAACAACATCAACATCAACAACATCATCAACAACAACATCAACGACATCATCATCAACAACATCATCAACAACAACATCATCAACAACAACATCAATGACATCATCAACAACAACATCATCAACAACATCAACATCAACGACATCATCAACAACAACATCAACAACAACATCATCAACAACATCATCAACAACAACAACATCAACAACATCATCAACAACATCAACGACATCATCAACAACAACATCAACAACAACAACAACAGGAGCAGCAGCAGCGACTGTCAGGTTAAACTCACCCCTGCACGATGCTCGGCTGTTTGTACCGCAAACTGAAACACAAACATCAGACAACAACGTGAACAACAACCTAAACAGTTCATACAGACACACAACAGTCACAACACAGTGGAGATGTAGAGTTTGTCCTGAGGGTGGCGCTGCAGGACACAGAGGGCTCGTTTCTCTGTTCTGTGCAGTTATAAAATCATTTCTACAAGTTTAGAAGAAGACTTCCGGTCTCTGTAACGGTTAGACAACGTGATGGAGTCATGAAACAGAAATACAAAGAGAAAGAAATCTAGATGTCTTTTTCCAGAGTTACCAACGTTGGACCAGCAGATATTATAGATCCAGACTATCTATAATATAATGAACATGCTGGACCTTTGTTTATTATAGATCCAGACTATCTATAATATAATGAACATGTTGGACCTTTGTTTATTATAGATCCAGACTATTTTTAATATAATGAACATGCTGGACCTTTGTTTATTATAGATCCTCTCTGAGACCGTCTGCTTCCTCTCTGCTGGAGGACAGTTTGATCTCTTTGGTCATTTTGTCATGAAGGAGGAGGAATCTGCTGCAGAAGCTTTATTTTAGCAGAATCTTTAACTGAGACGTAGAACAAAGAGGTTTTGGTGGATTATCAGGTTTTGTTGACGTCCTTGATGGAAACATTTCACAGGTACGTTCACAGATTGTTGAAAGTTTCTACCTGATAAATGTTCAGCAGACTTCTAAGGAGCAGACTGTGTGATCCAGACGGTTTAACATGAGCTCTGACTCTCAGTCTGCCTTCTGCTCTTCACAGTAAAAACTTTGCTTCAGACGTCTAATAACTGGGATAAAGTCATGCTTTGTGCTGCAGCAGAACCAGTTGCTGCTGGTGACCAGCAGGTGGCGGCGTTCACACACTGCTGCCAGAGCTGGAGGAAACCGAGCTTTGAGAGTCTGTTGGTCACAGTCTGACATGACGACACGAAGCCGCAGATCAAACCAGGAGATCTGGATTTTAATTTAGTCTTTTGACATCTTTAAATATTTTTACGTGACGACATTTTTTAAAATGATCTTTTGATAAAAAGGTTGACTTTTTAAATATGTTTTGATGAAATCTTTATTTGTAAAATATTTCCTGATATTTTGCTCACTTTTGGATGTTGTTCGTATTTTTAGATTGTTCTGAAAATTAGATATATTTTGGGATGTTTGAGGTATTTAAAAAATATTTTAGACTTTCATATTTTGTCTACGGACTTTAAAAGATTGTAATATTCCTTTAATTTGAATTTCATTAATTTCATTAAATGTTCCAGAGATCAACGTCTGCCGGAGGTCAGAGAAAGAAGAACTGAGGCCCGATCAGTGGATCAGAATCTGCTGAGTATCACTGATATAAAGTAAAGCAGCTGCTGCTGATCAGACACCAGTCAGGAGGACTTTCTACACTCTGTCTGCAGTAACGTGAAGGTTTGAGGACGAAGACGTGACTGTATTAGAGGTCTGCATGTGAAAAATAAAATGATGACAGAGATGAACGTCTAAAATAAAACAGAGTTTAAACGATGTAAAAACAATCCAACAAAACTCAGATTAATCAGGGACATGATTCAAAAAGCAACAATATTAAATGTTCTTACTGGTCTGGAGACACCAGGTGGAGCTCATGACTGGTCAGAAACACTTCAGGAGCAGATCTACACAACAACAACACACACACACACACACACACACACACACACACACACACACACACACACACACACACACACAGACCACACACACACACACAGACACACACACACACACACACACACAGACACACACACACACACACACAGACACAGACCGTGTTAAAGGTGTTCTGTTGTTGACATGTTGCGTGTTTTGACTGAACCACATTACATGGATGTTGAAGTGTCTTCGTGTTCGACTCCTTCCGTCTCCATGTTCCTGTAAATGGTTCTTCTTCCACCAGCTGTCCTTCCTGTCCTTCCTGTTACACTTTGATTAGCATGAAGCTGCTCACGTCTGTGTATTAATTATATTATTTTGGGACCAGCCGTGGGCCAGAGCATGGACAGGTGTGGGTGTGATGTCCAGCTCAGGTACGGTTCCTTATAACAGCTTCACCAGAGCTCAGAGCTGCACATCGGAGAGGAGGAAGGAGGAAGCAGTAGAGGGGTAAGCAGGCCGGCTTGACGGCTCAGCTAAAAGCTAGAAGACCTCCGATCCCATCGCTCCTCCTGGCGAATGTCTGCTCCCTGGACCCGATGGACCTGATCCGTCTGAGGCTGGGGTTTCTCTGGAGATGGGGAACTGTGCTGTACGCTGTCTCATGGAAGCCTGTCTGAATACCAACATGCTGGACTCAACCTTCTGAAACTCCTCTGAGCAGACCGTGACCATCTGTCTGGGTGGACTCTGTGCCTGCATGAACAAAGGTTGGTGTTCAAACTGCAGCCTGGTCAAAGGCTCTGAGGCTGTAGAACATCTGACTGGTAAATGCTGGTCAAACTATTTGCCTCATGAATTCACGACGGCGTTTGTCACCATCCCTCTGGGTGCTAATGCTAACGAGGTGCTAAAGGAGCTACAGGATAACATCGGCTTGCTTCAGAAAAATCACCTGGAGGCCTCCTACCTGGTAGCAGGGACTTCAACCATTAAGGCTGACGGATATTCTGCCCACCCTGCATCATGAGGACTCCACCCACCCTGCATCATGAGGACTCCACCCACCCTGCATCATGAGGACTCCACCCACCCTGCATCATGAGGACTCCATCCACCCTGCATCATGAAGGACTCCACCCACCCTGCATCATGAGGACTCCATCCACCCTGCATCATGAGGACTCCATCCACCCTGCATCATGAGGACTCCATCCACCCTGCATCATGAAGGACTCCACCCACCCTGCATCATGAGGACTCCACCCACCCTGCATCATGAAGGACTCCACCCACCCTGCATCATGAGGACTCCACCCACCCTGCATCATGAGGACTCCACCCACCCTGCATCATGAGGACTCCACCCACCCTGCATCATGAAGGACTCCACCCACCCTGCATCATGAAGGACTCCACCCACCCTACATCATGAGGACTCCACCCACCCTACATCACTCCACCCACCTGCATCATGAAGGACTCCACCCACCCTGCATCATGAAGGACTCCACCCACCCTGCATCATGAGGACTCCACCCACCCTGCATCATGAGGACTCCACCCACCCTGCATCATGAGGACTCCACTCACCCTGCATCATGAAGGAGTCCACCCACCCTGCATCATGAGGACTCCATCCACCCTGCATCATGAAGGACTCCACCCACCCTGCATCATGAGGACTCCATCCACCCTGCATCATGAGGACTCCACCCACCCATGAAGGACTCCACCCACCCTACATCATGAGGACTCCACCCACCCTGCATCATGAGGACTCCATCCACCCTGCATCATGAAGGACTCCACCCACCCTACATCATGAGGACTCCACCCACCCTACATCATGAGGACTCCATCCACCCTGCATCATGAGGACTCCACCCACCCTACATCATGAGGACTCCACCCGCCCTGCATCATGAGGACTCCACCCGCCCTGCATCATGAAGGACTCCACCCGCCCTGCATCATGAGGACTCCACCCGCCCTGCATCATGAAGGACTCCACCCACCCTGCATCATGAAGGACTCCATCCACCCTGCATCATGAAGGACTCCACCCACCCTGCATCATGAAGGACTCCACCCACCCTGCATCATGAAGGACTCCATCCACCCTGCATCATGAGGACTCCACCCACCCTGCACCATGAGGACTCCACTCACCCTGCATCATGAGGACTCCATCCACCCTGCATCATGAAGGACTCCACCCACCCTGCATCATGAGGACTCCACCCACCCTGCATCATGAGGACTCCACCCACCCTGCATCATGAGGACTCCATCCACCCTGCATCATGAGGACTCCATCCACCCTGCATCATGAGGACTCCACCCACCCTGCATCATGAGGAGGACTCCACCCACCCTGCATCATGAGGACTCCATCCACCCTGCATCATGAGGACTCCATCCACCCTGCATCATGAAGGACTCCACCCACCCTGCGTCATGGAGGACTCCACCCACCCTGCATCATGAGGACTCCACCCACCCTGCATCATGAGGACTCCACCCACCCTGCATCATGAGGACTCCATCCACCCTGCATCATGAGGACTCCATCCACCCTGCATCATGAAGGACTCCACCCACCCTGCATCATGAGGACTCCATCCACCCTGCATCATGAGGACTCCACCCACCCTGCATCATGAAGGACTCCACTCACCCTGCATCATGAAGGACTCCATCCACCCTGCATCATGAAGGACTCCATCCACCCTGCATCATGAAGGACTCCACCCACCCTGCATCATGAGGACTCCACCCACCCTGCATCATGAAGGACTCCATCCACCCTGCATCATGAAGGACTCCATCCACCCTGCATCATGAAGGACTCCATCCACCCTGCATCATGAAGGACTCCACCCACCCTGCATCATGAGGACTCCACCCACCCTGCATCATGAAGGACTCCATCCACCCTGCATCATGAAGGACTCCATCCACCCTGCATCATGAAGGACTCCATCCACCCTGCATCATGAAGGACTCCACCCACCCTGCATCATGAGGACTCCACTCACCCTGCATCATGAGGACTCCACCCACCCTGCATCATGAAGGACTCCACCCACCCTGCATCATGAGGACTCCATCCACCCTGCATCATGAGGACTCCACCCACTGCATCATGAAGGACTCACCCTGCATCATGAAGGACTCCATCCACCCTGCATCATGAAGGACTCCATCCACCCTGCATCATGAAGGACTCCACCCACCCTGCATCATGAGGACTCCACCCACCCTGCATCATGAAGGACTCCACCCTGCATCATGAAGGACTCCATCCACCCTGCATCATGAAGGACTCCATCCACCCTGCATCATGAAGGACTCCACCCACCCTGCATCATGAGGACTCCACCCACCCTGCATCATGAAGGACTCCATCCACCCTGCATCATGAAGGACTCCATCCACCCTGCATCATGAAGGACTCCATCCACCCTGCATCATGAAGGACTCCACCCACCCTGCATCATGAGGACTCCACCCACCCTGCATCATGAAGGACTCCATCCACCCTGCATCATGAAGGACTCCATCCACCCTGCATCATGAAGGACTCCACCCACCCTGCATCATGAGGACTCCACTCACCCTGCATCATGAAGGACTCCACCCACCCTGCATCATGAGGACTCCACCACCCTGCATCATGAAGGACTCCACCCACCCTGCATCATGAGGACTCCACCCACCCTGCATCATGAGGACTCCATCCACCCTGCATCATGAAGGACTCCACCCACCCTGCATCATGAGGACCCATCCACCCTGCATCATGAAGGACTCCACCCACCCTGCATCATGAGGACTCCACTCACCCTGCATCATGAAGGACTCCACCCACCCTGCATCATGAGGACTCCACCCACCCTGCATCATGAGGACTCCACCCACCCTGCTCATCATGAGGACTCCATCCACCCTGCATCATGAAGGACTCCACCCACCCTGCATCATGAGGACTCCATCCACCCTGCATCAAGAGGACTCCATCCACCCTGCATCATGAGGACTCCATCCACCCTGCATCATGAGGACTCCATGCATCACAGGACTCCACCCACCCTGCATCATGAGGACTCCACCCACCCTGCATCATGAGGACTCCATCCACCCTGCATCATGAGAGGACTCCATCCACCCTGCATCATGAGGACTCCACCCACCCTGCATCATGAGGACTCACCCACCCTGCATCATGGAGGACTCCATCCACCCTGCATCATGAAGGACTCCACCCACCCTGCATCATATGAGGACTCCACCCACCCTGCATCATGAGGACTCCACCCACCCTGCATCATGAGGACTCCACCCACCCTGCATCATGAGGACTCCACCCACCCTGCATCATGGAGGACTCCACCCAACCTGCACCATGAGGACTCCACCCACCCTGCATCATGAAGGACTCCACCCACCCTGCATCATGAGGACTCCACCCACCCTGCATCATGAGGACTCCACCCACCCTCCACACCCACTCTTTGCCCCTCCCCCCAGACTGAGGAGGCTGTTGGCCTGTTGAACTCTGGTGTAGCTCTGTAGCTCTCCACCTATCATCCACCTACCTACAACCACAGACCCTTTTATCTGCCTCACAGCTCAGCTTTGGACTCATGTATATTGACCTGTTTACCGCTGGTACACTAGTATATATTGTTTTTATTGCTTCTAGTTCACTTTTCTTTCTTTCTTTTTCTTATTTTTAAACACACTTATTATTATTTTTGGATTTATTACCGGGACTCGAGTGTTTCTTGTCACATCATGTGAATACGTGTGCTGATATGACAATAAAGAACCTTGAATCCTTGAATCCTTGAATCCTTGAATCCTAAGACACACCGAACTGTGTGTATTAATACAACAACTTCACTACAGTCTATCATCTGACACAAAACAACCACTACAGCTGTGAAATGACCAAACAGATCAAACTTGAACACAAACGACTACAAAAGATATAAACTGACCATAAAAATACATGAACCATGAAAACACATCAAAAGAATGAGAATGAGACAAAACCAGAGCATCAAATGCAACGAACCAGAACGACAGGAAACAACCACTGAAGCTGTGAAACTGGACCCTGAAGGCTCAGAGCTTCCTGCCGACATCATGTGACTTCCTGCAGTTACCTGAGCAGGTAAAAGTTGGTCTGAGGTCAAACACACCTGCAGCTTTATCGCACCTGTTGATTCAGAGATTAAAGAGGCTTTAATGTACCTCCACCCTGAACACACAACACTCAGCGTACCTGTCCAGGTGAGCTCGGTCATTAATCACAGAGTCCAGGCGTCACACAGAGAAAACAAACGTGTGAAGGACTCCAGGTAATGAAGGCTTCAGGTTTCATTTGCTAAAAGGCTTCAGTTACTGTAAGGAAGAGTCCAAACAGGGAAATAAAACCAGAACAAACTGACAGAACCGTTCCACCGTCTTCATCTAAAGGCCGAGTTATGAGAACTTCATGTTCTCACATCTGAGAATTTTCTATTTTCACCTCAAACAAACCCGAGAAGCCTTTTAAAGGAAATAAAACTAAGAGCCATGAAACGTGTTGAACAGACAGAATAGATTCATCAGATCAGAACGACTGAATGGACACAGTTTAATTACTGGACCTTCAGAACCTCCAACCAGGCTGGTCCAGTGTCTCCATGAAGTCCCTGTAGGTGTAGCTCTATGGATGGATCCATGGTTCTACTGAAACATTTCACCAACTGTTGAGGCTCTAACATCAGTAGAACCTGATGGAGGAAAGTTTGACCAGACCAGGTTCCAGTTTTTAGAGGTTGAGACTAAATGTTGATGTGGACTCATTGGTAGGAACCAGAACCTGGTGTTCATAGGGTCTAGATGTTGGTGTTCATAGGGTCTAGATGTTGGTGTTCATAGGGTCTAGATGTTGGTGTTCATAGGGTCTAGATGTTGGTGTTCATAGGGTCTAGATGTTGGTGTTCATAGGGTCTAGATGTTTGTGTTCAAAGGGTCTAGATGTTGGTGTTCATAGGGTCTAGATGTTGGTGTCCATAGGGTCTAGATGTTGGTGTCCATAGGGGTCTAGATGTTGGTGTTCATAGGGTCTAGATGTTGGTGTTCATAGGGGGTCTAGATGTTGGTGTTCATAGAGGTCTAGATGTTGGTGTTCATAAGGTCTAGATGTTGGTGTTCATAGGGTCTAGATGTTGGTGTTCATAGGGGTCTAGATGTTGGTGTTCATAGGGGTCTAGATGTTGGTGTTCATAGGGTCTAGATGTTGGAGTTCTTAGGGGTCTAGATGTTGGTGTTCATAGGGTCTAGATGTTGGTGTTCATAGGGGTCTGGATGTTGGTGTCCATAGGGGTCTAGATGTTGGTGTCCATAGGGGTCTAGATGTTGGTGTCATTAGGGGTCTAGATGTTGGTGTTCATAGGGGTCTAGATGTTGGTGTTCATAGGGGTCTAGATGTTGGTGTCCATAGGGTCTAGATGTTGGTGTTCATAGGGTCTAGATGTTGGTGTTCATAGGGGTCTAGATGTTGGTGTTCATAGGGGTCTAGATGTTGGTGTTCATAGGGTCTAGATGTTGGTGTTCATAGGGGTCTAGATGTTGGTGTTCATAGGGGTCTAGATGTTGGTGTTCATAGGGTCTAGATGTTGGTGTTCATAGGGGTCTAGATGTTGGTGTTCATAGGGTCTAGATGTTGGTGTCATAGGGTCTAGATGTTGGTGTTCATAGGGGTCTAGATGTTGGTGTTCATAGGGTCTAGATGTTGGTGTTCATATGTTGGTGTTCATAGGGTCTAGATGTTGGTGTTCATAGGGGTCTAGATGTTGGTGTTCATAGGGTCTAGATGTTGGTGTTCATAGGGTCTAGATGTTGGTGTTCATAGGGTCTAGATGTTGGTGTTCATAGGGGTCTAGATGTTGGTGTTCATAGGGGTCTAGATGTTGGTGTTCATAGGGTCTAGATGTTGGTGTTCATAGGGTCTAGATGTTGGTGTTCATAGGGGTCTAGATGTTGGTGTTCATAGGGTCTAGATGTTGGTGTTCATAGGGGTCTAGATGTTGGTGTTTATAGGGTCTAGATGTTGGTGTTCATAGGGTCTAGATGTTGGTGTTCATAGGGTCTAGATGTTGGTGTTCATAGGGTCTAGATGTTGGTGTTAATAGGGGTCTAGATGTTGGTGTTCATAGGGTCTAGATGTTGGTGTTCATAGGGGTCTAGATGTTGGTGTTCATAGGGGCCTAGATGTTGGTGTTCATAGGGTCTAGATGTTGGTGTTCATAGGGGTCTAGATGTTGGTGTTCATAGGGGTCTAGATGTTGGTGTTCATAGGGGTCTACATGTTGGTGTTCATAGGGGTCTAGATGTTGGTGTTTATAGGGTCTAGATGTTGGTGTTCATAGGGGTCTAGATGTTGGTGTTCATAGGGGTCTAGATGTTGGTGTTCATAGGGGTCTAGATGTTGGTGTTCATAGGGGTCTAGATGTTGGTGTTCATAGGGGTCTAGATGTTGGTGTTCATAGGGGTCTAGATGTTGGTGTTCATAGGGTCTAGATGTTGGTGTTCATAGGGGTCTAGATGTTGGTGTTCATAGGGTCTAGATGTTGGTGTTCATAGGGGTCTACATGTTGGTGTTCATAGGGTCTAGATGTTGGTGTGTATAGGGTCATGTGTGTGTGTGTGTGTGTCCGGAGTGTCTGATTGGTCGATCAGTGTTCCAGGTGAGACCTACCTGTCGTCCTCTGTAGCTTTGATCTTCTCCTCGAAGGACAGAATGACTCTGTGAACAGATGGACAGGCGATCGGTTATTGATCCTCCTGATAATCAATCAGAACAAACTCATTTCCGCAGTTTGGCCTCGTCTTTGTGTTTTTTTTAATTTCTTTTTGGGTTTTTGTCTCGTTTCTCTTTACAGACACTGAAGTTTCTCGTTGGGCTTTTCTGTCTCTACCGTCGTCGTGTTGTGTCTGAGTTTGTTCCACAGTGACATGAAGAAGCTGCACTGAGCCTTCAGGGCCACCGTAGCTCTGGCTTAATGCTCAAAGTGGATAAATGCTTCCAGATCCTTGGTGGGAATTTCCTCATCAACTGTCAGCCACAAATATTTCAGTTTGTCCTGCTGCAAACAGAAACAGACTAAACTGGAGTTTCATGTTCATTTAAACCTCCAAATGATCCATTTAGAGTCTCTGACGTCGTCTTCGGTCACATTTGGTCCCTTCATGTCTCATGTAGATCACTTTGCTTCTCTTTAGAGCTGCTTTGTGTCTTTGTGGTCATTCTCCTCTCCCTCCCTCTGGGCTCTGAATCAGCTGAGTCACCCTGACATTAATGAGTCGGCTGTGACTCGACACAGAGAGGTCAGGAAACGAGTCAGAACAGAACAACATGAAGGTTTAGTCTCACTGGAGGGAAGATGATTAAAACCCCTCAATGAACCATGAACCTGAGTGTGTGTGTGTGTGTGTGTGTGTGTGTTACCTGTAGGACTGGGAGATGTAACAGTACAGAATTCTGTGGGTTCAAACACAAACAAACAACAATCTCATTAAAATACATAAACTTTAATAAACTTCTTGTGGAGCAGAACATGACTCAGTGTTGTTGGTGGTGGTGTTGTTGTGTTTTTGTTGTTGTTGTTGTTGTTGTTGTTGTGTTGTTGTGCTGTTTCTGTTGTGTTGTTGTTGTGTTTTTGTTGTTGTTGTTGTTGTGTTTTTGTTGTGTTGTTGTTGTTGTGTTGTTGTGCTGTTTCTGTTGTGTTGTTGTTGTGTTTTTGTTCCATTGTTGTTGTTGTGTTTGTGTTGTGTTGTTGTTGTTGTGTTATTGTTGTTGTGTTGTTGTTGTTGTTGTGCCGTTTCTGTTGTGTTGTTGTGTTTTTGTTCCGTTGTTGTTGTTGTGTTTTTGTTGTGTTGTTGTTGTTGTGTTATTGTTGTTGTGTTGTTGTTTTGTTGTTGTGTTGTTGTTGTTGTGTTGTTGTTGTTGTTGTGTTGTTGTTATGTTGTTGTTATGTTGTTGTTGTTGTGTTGTTGTTGTGTTGTTGTTATGCTGTTGTGTTGTTGTTGTCGTGTTGTTGTGTTGTTGTTATGTTGTTGTTGTGTTGTGTTGTTGTTGTTGTGTTGTTGTTGTGTTGTCGTGTTTTTGTGTTGTTGTTGTTGTTGTGTTGTTGCTGTTGTGTTGTTGTGTTGTTGTTGTTGTGTTGTTCTTATGTTGTTGTGTTGTTGTGTTGTAGTTGTTGTGTCGTTGTTATGTTGTTGTTGTTGTTGTTGTTGTGTTGTTGTTGTTGTGTTGTTGTTGTTGTGTTGTTCTTATGTTGTTGTGTTGTTGTGTTGTAGTTGTTGTGTCGTTGTTATGTTGTTGTTATGTTGTTGTTATGTTGTTGTTGTTGTGTTGTTCTTATGTTGTTGTTATGTTGTTGTTATGTTGTTGTGTTGTTGTTGTTGTGTTGTCATGTTGTTGTTGTGTTGTTGTGTTGTTGTTGTTGTGTCGTTGTTATGTTGTTGTTATGTTGTTGTTATGTTGTTGTTGT
Source organism: Dascyllus trimaculatus (assembly GCA_024666655.1). Taxonomy (NCBI): domain Eukaryota; kingdom Metazoa; phylum Chordata; class Actinopteri; family Pomacentridae; genus Dascyllus; species Dascyllus trimaculatus. The sequence goes on along the minus strand of CM045458.1, from coordinate 30,936,997 downwards.
TATGTTGTTGTTATGTTGTTGTTGTTGTGTTGTTCTTATGTTGTTGTTGTGTTGTTGTTATGTTGTTGTTGTGTTGTTGTTGTGTTGTTGTTGTTGTGTTGTCATGTTGTTGTGTTGTTGTTATGTTGTTGTTGTGTTGTTGTTGTGTTGTTGTTGTTGTGTTGTCATGTTGTTGTTTTGTTGTTGTGTTGTTGTTGTTGTGTCTCGGGGGCTAACTGTGAACCAGGACCAGTGAGTCCTGCTCCTCGTCTCTCTGCTGGGTTTCATTCAGAGCAGCTGGATTCCAGTTAGATTCCAGTGAACCTGAGAATTCTGACCGACTCCATCAGACGGCTGAAACCCAGCAGTGCTGCTCACTGCAGGAACACAGTGTGGACACGTGACCCTGCAGACCAGACCTGTACATGTAAACTCACCACGTCATATCTGTACTTATCCACATGTTTGCTCTCTATGTCAAATATGTTCATATCCATATGTGGATCCATCACGCCTCATGCATCGTCTCTGTGACTCCTGTATCATTAGTGTGTCCTTCTCCTTCAACCTCACTGGACTTCAGTGACTCCTGTCCTGCTGCTTCCTTCCTCATCTGTATCCTGCTGCTGGAACATTTCACCGGTGAGGGATCAATGAAGCTGATCTATAGTCAGAACATGTGACTAGACTCATGATCACAGAGCAGGAAACAAACCACCAAGACTCCTATGACTCCTCTGAAGGAGATAGAAGAAGGAGACTAGTGAGGGAGGACACCAAGACTCCTATGACTCCTCTGAAGGAGTTAGAAGAAGGAGACTAATGAGGGAGGACACCAAGACTCCTATGACTCCTCTGAAGGAGTTAGAAGAAGGAGACTAGTGAGGGAGGACACCAAGACTCCTATGACTCCTCTGAAGGAGTTAGAAGAAGGAGACTAGTGAGGGAGGACACTAAGACTCCTAGTGACTCCTCTGAAGGAGTTAGAAGAAGGAGACTAGTGAGGGAGGACACCAAGACTCCTATGACTCCTCTGAAGGAGTTAGAAGAAGGAGACTAGTGAGGGAGGACACCAAGACTCCTATGACTCCTCTGAAGGAGTTAGAAGAAGGAGACTAGTGAGGGAGGCCACCAAGACTCCTATGACTCCTCTGAAGGAGTTAGAAGAAGGAGACTAGTGAGGGAGGACACCAAGACTCCTATGACTCCTCTGAAGGAGTTAGAAGAAGGAGACTAGTGAGGAGGCCACCAAGACTCCTATGACTCCTCTGAAGGAGTTAGAAGAAGGAGACTAGTGAGGGAGGCCACCAAGACTCCTATGACTCCTCTGAAGGAGTTAGAAGAAGGAGACTAGTGAGGGAGGACACCAAGACTCCTATGACTCCTCTGAAGGAGTTAGAAGAAGGAGACTAGTGAGGGAGGACACCAAGACTCCTATGACTCCTCTGAAGGAGGTACAGAAGGAGACTAGTGAGGGAGGACACCAAGACTCCTATGACTCCTCTGAAGGAGTTAGAAGAAGGAGACTAGTGAGGGAGGACACCAAGACTCCTATGACTCCTCTGAAGGAGTTAGAAGAAGGAGACTAGTGAGGGAGGACACCAAGACTCCTATGACTCCTCTGAAGGAGTTAGAAGAAGGAGACTAGTGAGGGAGGACACCAAGACTCCTATGACTCCTCTGAAGGAGTTAGAAGAAGGAGACTAGTGAGGGAGGACACCAAGACTCCTATGACTCCTCTGAAGGAGTTAGAAGAAGGAGACTAGTGAGGGAGGACACCAAGACTCCTATGACTCCTCTGAAGGAGTTAAAGAAGGAGACTAGTGAGGGAGGCCACCAAGACTCCTATGACTCCTCTGAAAGAGTTAGAAGAAGGAGACTAGTGAGGGAGGCCACCAAGACTCCTATGACTCCTCTGAAGGAGTTAAAGAAGGAGACTAGTGAGGGAGGCCACCAAGACTCCTATGACTCCTCTGAAGGAGTTAGAAGAAGGAGACTAGTGAGGGAGGACACCAAGACTCCTATGACTCCTCTGAAGGAGTTAGAAGAAGGAGACTAGTGAGGGAGGCCACCAAGACTCCTATGACTCCTCTGAAGGAGTTAGAAGAAGGAGACTAGTGAGGGAGGACACCAAGACTCCTATGACTCCTCTGAAGGAGTTAGAAGAAGGAGACTAGTGAGGGAGGACACCAAGACTCCTATGACTCCTCTGAAGGAGTTACAAAGAGAAAGACTCACATTAAATCTGGACCAGGTTCATCAGAAGACATTGAGACTTTTAGTCCTGCAGACCAGACGATATGATTGGACACCAAACACTGACATCATCACAAACAGACCATCCCTACTGTGGAGCACCAGAGTACATTAACTCACCCCAGCAGCAGTATTAGTACTACAGTGGTAGTATTTGTACATTAACTCACTCCAGCAGCAGTATTAGTACTACAGTGGTAGTATTTGTACATTAACTCACTCCAACAGCAGTATTAGTACTACAGTGGTAGTATTTGTACATTAACTCACCCCAGCAGCAGTATTAGTACTACAGTGGTAGTACTTGTACATTAAGTCATTCCAGCAGCAGTATTAGTACTACAGTGGTAGTACTTGTACATTAACTCACTCCAGCAGCAGTATTAGTACTACAGTGGTAGTATTTGTACATTTACTCACTCCAACAGCAGTATTAGTACTACAGTGGTAGTATTTGTACATTAACTCACTCCAACAGCAGTATTAGTACTACAGTGGTAGTACTTGTACATTAACTCACTCCAACAGCAGTATTAGTACTACAGTGGTAGTACTTGTACATTAACTCACTCCAACAGCAGTATTAGTACTACAGTGGTAGTACTTGTACATTAACTCACTCCAACAGCAGTATTAGTACTACAGTGGTAGTACTTGTACTCACCCCAGCAGCAGCGCTATGAGCAGCACCACAGTCACAGTTCTTGCGTTCATTGGGGGCATCTCTGGTTCTGAGGGATCCTAATCCAGAACCAGAACCACTTAAAGCAGAACCAGGCTGTGACCCTCGTCCTGGTCGTAGTGAGTTTAGTTCCTGTTCCTGGTTCTTGTTCTGTTTCTAGACCTGGTCCTGGTCCTGGTTCTGGTTCTGTTCCTGCTCCTGGTTCGTGTTCTGGTCCTGGTCCTGGTTCTGTTCCTGCTCCTGGTTCTGGTCCTGGTTTGTGTTCTGTGTCTGTTTCTGGTCCTGGTCCTGGTTCGTGTTCTGGTCCGTGGTCTGGTCCGGGTCCTGGTTCAGGTGCTGTCTGTCAACCTGCTGAGACTCTGAGTGGACCTGATGAGGAAGCAGCCGGTCGACCGAGCTGCAGAGAGAGAGAGAGAGAGGGGGCGGAGTCAACAGGTAACTGAGGCTTTATGATCTACAAGGAGCTGAACCAGAACCAGAACCAGACAGGGTTCTACATGTTGGTCTGTGGTTCAGTTTCACACCTCGAGTCTGACTTTAACAGTTCCACATCAGGATTATTGATCTTTGATCAATAACAGTAAAGATTGATCTGATCATTTATTCTGGTGTAAACTTTACCTGTCAGAGGAGAACACCTTTCTACCACCTGCAGAGACCCGCCTCCCCCGATCCACACCTTAATACATGGAACCAGCAGATTTGGTCTGAACCAGAACCAGACCCAGAACCAGACCCAGAACCAGACCCAGAACTAGAACTAGACCCGGTCTGAACCATGTCTCTTTGTGTTTTTGTGTCTGTCTGCTTGTGTGTGTGTGTGTGTGTGTGTGTGTGTGTGTAGTGTCTGGTATTGTCTATTGTGTGTGTATCTGACCGTAACACTCCTCACCGTTAGCTCTGCTCTGTTCCAGCCTCCGTAGACAAAACGTTGGATTTAACCTCCGGGGTTTCTCGGGGTTTCTCGGGGTTTCGCTCCGCCGCTGTCCAGATCTCCGCGGACTCAGACCTCCAGTTCACCTCCACCTGGCCGTGAGCACTGCGTCTGTGACGTCAAACCGCCGAACGGCCGCCGATCAGCTGTTGTTGATCCGGTAAACAGCCGTCGCCGCTCCGTCTGCAGCCTCTTCCGGGAGTCCAGCGGCCCGTTAGACAGACCACACCCCGGGAGCATCCGCAGGGAGAACCGGAGCCCCGGGAACCGGAGAACCGGAACCACTGAGGGAGACACCGGACACCCGAACAACACGTTTTATTCATGTCGTGTAGATTCAGTCCGTCTGTCGGGATGTGTAGTTTAGTGTGGCTGTGTGTAGTTGTGTGAGTCTGTCCGTGTTTTTGTGCTGTCGGGGTTCACTACAGACTTCTCGGGGGGGGGGGGGCGCTGGTAGAAGACGGATGATCACGTGAATATATTGACTGAACTGATCAATACAGCTGATTATTGATAACTGACAGCTGCTCATTAAAACTTGAACCTTCATATATTTAAACAGGATGTTGTATTGAAGCAAATTCAGGTCTGACTCTGTCCCATAATGCAGGAAGTAGCTTTAGTTTATGGACAAATCAAAGTCAGTTAATGTTATTGATTGAATATCAATAGATAATCAATGTCCTAATCAGTGATCTATCAGCTGCAGTACCAGCAGAGGAAACGGACCAAACATGAAAACATGTTTATGTCATTTTTGCATCAGCAGCTGAACACATGGAGGTTTCCATGGCAACACAATGCGTTCAGTGTGTGACGCTGTAACTGATCATCCAGTGGTTTTAGTGACGAACAGACCAACAGGTTGACAGGTGGAACATTTTCCCTCAGAGAGAATCTGAGTCATCAGGAAACCAAACGCTTCGTACAGAACCTGGACCGGGTTAGCTCCACAGCATCAGTTACTATGGAGATCTAGCTCCACAGCATCTGTTACTATGGAGATCTAGCTCCACAGCATCAGTTACCATGGAGATCTAGCTCCACAGCATCAGTTACTATGGAGATCTAGCTCCACAGCATCTGTTACTATGGAGATCTAGCTTCACAGCATCAGTTACCATGGAGATCTAGCTCCACAGCATCTGTTACTATGGAGATCTAGCTCCACAGCATCAGTTACTATGGAGATCTAGCTCCACAGCATCAGTTACCATGGAGATCTAACTCCACCGCATCAGTTACCATGGAGATCGAGCAGGTTAAAAGAGAACCACCTTCGTGACACTGAAAACATACCTGCGGACTGGTCTGGCTTCGTAGTTCAGCCCTCATAAACACAACAGGACAAACACACACAGAACACTACACAGCGTCCAGCAGAGGGAGACACACTGTGGATCCAGTCATGTGATGAAGGTTCCTCAGGGTTCTCAGACTCATCACAGAACCTCTATGGAACCAACATGTTCCTCAGGTTGAGTTCTTTCACCTGCACACACAAAGACAGAAATAAATGGTGTGGATTCAGTCTGTCAGAGCACAGAACGTTCCCACAACGTTGTCAACAGAACGTAAGGTTCTATTAATGTTCTAAAGGTTTAATCTGTTGTTGGGAGAACATTTCAGGAATATCAGTGGTTTCAAATAGTGTTCCTATGAGACAGAACATTTTACCTGCATCATTCAGAGGAGGACGTTCTCAGAGGAGGTTCCATGTTAACAAAACAGGAACGTTCTTTTCCAGATGTTCTCGAAGCCTCAGCTGATCTTTATGAAGCGTTTCTCTAACGTGATGTATAGAACATCCCTAGAACGTTCCACAGCGTCAGAACGTCAGAACACTGTTGAACAGTTTTCACCCAGCAGCTACCGTCTAGTTATCCAGCGTTTACACAGAACATCCTGAGAACTACAAATTAAAACTTCACCAGAACTGCCTGAGAACGTTTTAAGGAACACCAGAGTCTATCTGAGAGGAACCATCAGCAGAACCTCATGTTCCACAGGCTGATCCGAGCTGCTGTTGTAAAGAACCCGATGCTGAACATCTGTCCAGCTGTTAGTAGAACCAACCCGGTCGGTCTTTAGTCTCTGTGAGGTTCCTGCAGTAAAATAATCAGAGCTACAGATGTGACGGACAGGTGTCATTTATGATTTATTACATAGAAGGTTCTACTGAAGCATTGGTTCTAGAGCAGGTCAGGTATTAGGAACCACACTAGGTTCTGTCAAACAGAAGGAAGTCGTCCTCGTAGACGTCATGTCTGAGTTTAACTTCTGGACAAACTGAACCATGAACACGTTTCTACGAAGGTAACAACAAAAACAGCATCACAGATATTCATATTAGATCTACTAAGTCTGATAAAGTTCCTCCAGAACCTCCTCAGAACCTCCTGGTCCTCCATCTCCAGAACCTCCATCACTGATCAGAGTTCTACCTTCAGACCATGAAGGTCTCCTTGAAGTCCATAGAGGGGGGTCCACATGGATCAGAACCTCATCAGTCCAGCAGACAGACACATGACATGTAGGAGGAACAACACACTGGAGCTCAGAACAAACAAACAACAAACAAACAAACACAACAAACAAAAAACAAACAAACACAACAAACAAAAAACAAAAAACAGAACAAACAGAGCAAACGGACAAAACAAACAAACAACAAACAAACAGAACAAACAAACAAACAGCATTTATTTCAGAGGTTCAGTTTGAAGCTTCAGCTGTAGTTTGTTCAGCGTCCTGCAGAGGGCAGCACCGAGGCCTTCACTGTACTACAGTTAGTAGTATTACAAGTAGTACTACAGTAACATTAATACATCTGGAGCAGAGGGGCGGAGCTTCGTCTAGTCACATGACTTGACGTAGTTGTTGGGGAAGAATCCCTGTTGGCCGTTCAGGAAGCCCTGACACCAGCCGTCGTCATGGCGATGAGTCACGTAGATGACGTCACCCTCGGCGAGGGAAAGATCATCAGGCTTCGACGCTTCATAGCTGTATAGCGCCACCACTGGACACACAAGGAACAGCAGTCACACACTGGTCATTTACTGTATATGTATGTGGATGGCAGTAGTGGCTGCAGTAATAGTAGTAATAGCTGTTAGTAGTAGCAGTGGTCCAGGTACTAGTACCACAATACCTTTCTCCAGGTACTCTGGGGGGGCGCTGGTGTCATAGTCCACCGGTGGAGGGAGGGGTGGCATGATGTCATCAAAGCCCACCTCATCGTCCAATAGGAGAGCAGGGGGCGGGGCTGGGATCTCCAGATCTAAGACAACATTAGTCGTGTGAGTGACAGCTGTGACCGAACAATTAGGTTTGAGGAGGCGGAGCTGAGTGTGTACTCTGGTGCATTGTACTACTGTAACAGTACTACTTTAATGCTACAGTACTACAGTTAATAGTACTACCTTTAGGAATGCTAATACTATTGGTCACATACACATATGGAGCATGTGTATACGACCATATATGTTTACCAAATGTTTACTAACCATGCACTAACTACTACTACTAACTATTGCTAACTACTACTAACTGTGTACCAACTGTATACTAACCATGTACTAACTACTACTACTACTAACTGTGTACTAACCAGTACTACTAACTAGCACTAACTACTACTACTAGCTGTATATTAGCGTACAGTGGGTTCTTACCCAGGTGTTGCAGGCGAGCAGGTAAGCAGAGTCGAGGTGAGGAGGAGGGGGGGAACAGGGGGAGGGGTGAGGAGGAGGGGTGAGAAGGAGTGCAGGGGGGCGGGTAAGGGGGGGGAGGGGGGATCATGACTGACAGAAGAGAATCAGAATCAGAATCTGAGACAGAGTGAGAGTTCATTCATTCACTGACAATCTGTGATCCTCAAGGGCCTTAGAACTGATTCAGGGATTCCTGGAACCTTCTCAAGGACCACTGTGACCACTTTAAGGACCCCAAAAAACTACCTAAAACTTCCTCAACGCACTCAATAGCTTCTTCTAGCAGGCCTTGAACCTCTTCAAAGACCTCTTAATCTTGTTAGTGACTATTGGACATTTTTCAAGGACCTCAGAATTGACTTCTGGACCTTGGACTTTTCTCAAGGACTACTGTTACTTTTTAAGGATCCTGGAATTAGTCCTGGAACCTTCTCAAGGCTCTGTAGAACTTAAACTGCCATCTGTCTGCTTATTGGTCAGTTTGTCACTGAGTATGTCTGTTGAGTTTCTATTGGACAACGCTAGCTCCGCCCTCCAACAGCTTACGTGATTGGCCAGCAGGCAGGAAGAGGGAGCGGGTGTAGCGGCAGCGGGAGGCGGGGCCTGAGCGGACCCTCAGAGACAGAGAGCGCGTGGTGGGGGGGGAGCGGCGGCGGCGACTCCTCCTGTTGGGGAGGGTCACTGCAACCACAGAAGAAGAAGAAGACGCTGAAGGAAAACACCACAGAAGAAGAAGAGGCTGAAGGAAAACACCACAGAAGAAGAAGACGCTGAAGGAAAACACCACAGAAGAAGAAGAGGCTGAAGGAAAACACCACAGAAGAAGAAGACGCTGAAGGAAAACACCACAGAAGAAGAAGACGCTGAAGGAAAACACCACAGAAGACAAGCAGCAGCAGCAGCTCAGAGTTAGATATCACATGTTGTGAGTGTAGTTCGTTCCTGGTTCTGAATCAGTCTCTCCACTGTCTCTGGTGTTGTTAAAGAACAGTGAAGCCTAAAACGCAGAGCTTTGGATGCTACAGCAGCTACAACCTGAACGTTCACAGATGAATCCAACCTGACACCAGTAAAATGTGACAAAGGTCTGGCTGATGTTGAACAGGCTGAATTCACTCCATCTGACTATGTGATAAATTTGACAAACTACACATCCTTTCTCATTTTCTGATCCGTAGTTTCAGTAAAAAGCATGACAACCTTTGTTTTTTACCCTTTCCTCAGCTGGACTCTGCTGTAGAGCCTCTGGACTCAGAAAGCTGCAGGCTTCAGGATTTAAGAGGAACTCAGGATAAAGTAAAACCCTCATTTTCTGCCTTTCTTGAGTCTTTGCTGCATCATTGTTGTTCTGCTGCCCCCTACTGGTTACATGCTGGCATTTACAGTGGGTTTACAGGTGAAACAGCAGCCCCTTACTGGTTTAATACCAATAACATATTTAATCAGCAGACAGGTTGGTTGCTAACAGCTAACAGTTCAGTTATCAGAGAACGGTACCGTCTACTTCCTGGCTGGGTGGAGGGGGCGGGGGAGGGGGAGGCAGCACTGAGCCATCATTGGACAACGGAGGGAGGCCATCGTCATCAGAGGAAGGAGGGGGAGGAGGAGGCGAAGGTGGGGGGAAGCTGTTCTCCTCCACCACTAAGGAGAGACAGGAGATGTGATGTCATTGTGATGTCACACAGTTTAACCAATGAACTTTACTGTAGGAAAACTGAGGTGAAAATAAATAGTTCAACTTTACCATGTTCAACAAAACCAGGTTTATTAGATCTGGGTAGACTAATCAGGTTGAACTAAACCAAGTTTAACTAAACCAGGTTGAACAAAACTACATGAACCTAATCAAAGTTTAAAGTAACAAACCAGGTTGGCGTAATGTTACCATTATCACACTGTTGATGAATCGAGGTTCAGTCTAAACAAGGTTTAACTAATCTGAAACCTGGGTTTAGCTAATTCAGGCTCCTACTATCCCAGGGTAATTCATCCAGGTTTAGTCAAACATGATGTAGTTCCTCTGGATAAAAACAACAAAACAACGAGTTAACTAGATTTAAATTAGTCCATGCTGACGCTACACAAGTTTAACTAATGCAGACTTAATTAATTAAGTTTAAACTGTTCGTGGTAAAACTAATCCTGGTTAAACTGATTTAAGTTTTAGGTTTAACTAGATTTAGCTTAGCAAGACCTAGTTTATCCTGATTTAATACAGGTTTACCTAAATTTACCAACTCCAGCCTGAAGTATTTAGGGTTTAACTAATCCAGGTGTAGCTAACCCCAGTTTAACTAAACCAGGTAAAGATGATTTGGGTACCCCAGGATTAACTAGGTTTAGCCTATCCAGATTGAAATAATCCAGTTTAACTGATCCAGGTTCATCTAATCCAGAGTCAAGGTTCATGTTTACATGGCGTCATGGTAAACAAACTGTTTTGTCCTCACCTGTCTCAAGGCTAAGGGGCGGAGCCGGGGGTGGAATGCTGTGATTGGTCAGAGCTCCAACAGGAGGAGGGATTGGTGGAGGAGGGGGAGGAGGAGGCGGGGCCACCATATTGCCTGACGAATCCAGAGGAGGCGGTGGAGGAGACAGGCCTGAGGCATTAGTGACCTCATCATCCTGAGCCGGGATCACAGTATCTGTCGGCGGAGGGGGCGGGGCCTCGTCCAGCAGCGAGGTGATGATGATGTCACACTCAGGTGGAGCCTGCCAGGTGGACGGGATGGTGGGCGGAGCTACAGGTTTCCCAAAGCTGGAGCTGAGAGGCAGAATGGTGAAAACAAGCATCCTCAGATTAAAATGATTTCACCTGTCATGTCTCTGCCAACAGAAACGTGTTTCTAAAACTTCGAAAACATTTTCCTTCACGATAACATCGACACGGTTCACTCTGCTTTATTCTGCTGCTCTTTACTGGAGGGGTTGTGGTGCTCTACCTTCATCTGGAAAACACCTCAAAGGTTCTGTTGGGTTCAGGTCTGAACTCACACTGTCCAGGTCATAGTGGGACATCAGGATCTCATTCTGGACAGGTTATGACCTCATTCTAGACAGGTTATGACCTCATTCTAGACAGGTTATGACCTCATTCTAGACAGGTTATGACCCTATTCTGGACAGGTTATGACCTCATTCTAGACAGGTTATGACATCATTCTAGACAGGTTATGACCTCATTCTGGACAGGTTATGAGCATTTTCAATACGATCTTTCTACAGGATTTGAGACTATCTCTTAGAGGAAGCAGTTATTTGGAGCTCACCCAGTTTAGTTTTAGTACTCTGTATATTTATATATTTCTGTATATATATTCCTCAGGGCGGCACTAAAACATTCAGTGAACATGAGCTTTTAACCCTAAACAATGACTGCAGGCTGGATGCAGCTATAAGATAACCTAGATTTGCCTGTGAGGTGACACTGAGGGCATAGAAACATAGTGTCTAATGTGTGGTGACCTTACCCTCCTGCAGGGGGCGCCACCGGGCACTGCACCGCCTCCACGGGCTTGTTGGACCTGAAACAGACAGAAACATGAAGCCGCAGGCGGAAGACGCTGCTGAGGGGAGAGACGGTGAAAACAGAACCGACCTGACGGTGGCGCCTTGTTTCCGGATGGTTCCTGTTCGGTCCGACTGTTTCCCAGAAACCTGAGGGGGAGGGGGGCACATAGAGCATCAATAGACCTGGGGGAGGGGGGCACATAGAGCATCAATAGACCTGGGGGAGGGGGGCACATAGAGCATCAATAGACCTGGGGGAGGGGGGCACATAGAGCATCAATAGACCTGGGGGAGGGGGGGCACATAAAGCATGAATGGAGCCTCTCAGCCTCTAATTAGTCTCTACAAACATTTTCCCACGGTGCACAAAGGACTCTGCTGCAGGAGTGTGAGTCTGATCTGCTGGATCTGTGAGGACCGACCAGGACGCTGCAGCTCCAGCCGGCCCAGTTAGAGGGACGGCTCTGGTCCTGCTGAGTCCTCATCCTGCAGATATTAACTACCTCCATTCTCCACCCTCTACAGTAGGTGGAGATACACTCAGCATGGGGGAACATCTTCCTACAGCTGATGTCCCTCAGCTGTAGGAAGATGTTCCTCCATGCTGGATGTATCTCCAGCTACTAGATGTTCCTCCATGCTGGATGTATCTCCAGCTACTAGATGTTCCTCCATGCTGGATGTATCTCCAGCTACTAGATGTTCCTCCATGCTGGATGTATCTCCAGCTACTAGATGTTCCTCCATGCTGGATGTACAGTTAGGTCCATAAGTATTTGGACATTGACACAATTTTCAGCATTCCAGCTCTGTACAACACCACAATGGATTTGAAATGAAACGATCAAGATGTGCTTTAAGTGCAGACTTTGAGCTTTAATTTGAGGGTATTTACATCCAAATCAGATGAACGGTGGAGGAATTACAACACATTTTATATGTGCCTCCACCTTTTTAAGGGACCAAAAGTATTTGGACAATTGGCTCCTCAGCTGTTCCATGGCCAGGTGTGTGTTATTCCCTCATTATTTCATTTACAAGGAGCAGATAAAAGGCCTGCAGTTCATTTCAAGTGTGGTATATTCATTTGGAATCTGGTGAGGTCATCTCTCAATATGAAGTCCAAAGAGCTTCACTATCAGTGAAACAAGCCATCATTAGGCTGAACAATCAAAATAAACCCATCAGAGAGAAGCAAAAACATTAGGTGTGGCCAAATCAACTGTTTGGTACATTCTGAAAAAGAGACAACGCACTGGTGAGCTCAGCAACGCCAAAAGACCTGGAAGACCACGGAAAACAAGTGTAGTGGATGACAGACGAATCCTTTCCCTCATTAAGAAAAACCCCTTCACAACAGTTGGACACATCCAGAAAACTCTCCAGGAGGTAGGTGTATCTGTGTCCAAGTCAACCATTAAGAGAAGACTTCACCAGAGGAAATACAGAGGTTTCACCACAAGGTGTAAACCATTGGTGAGCCTCAAAAACAGGAAGGCCAGATTAGAGTTTGCCAAGAAACATCTAAAAGAGCCTGTGCAGTTCTGGAACAACATCTTATGGACAGATGAGACAAAGATCAACTTGTACCAGAATGATGGAAAGAGAAGAGTCTGGAGAAGGGAAGGAACTGCTCAAGATCCAAAGCATAGCACCTCATCAGTGAAGCATGGTGGTGGTAGTGTAATGGCGTGGGCATGTATGGCTGCCAGTGGAACTGGATCTCTTATATTTATTGATGATGTGATGCTGACAAGAGCAGCACAATGAATTCTGAAGTGTTTCGGGCAATATTATCTGCTCATATTCAACCAAATGCTTCAAAACTCATTGGACGGCGCTTCACAATGCAGATGGACAATGACCCGAAGCAAACTGCGAAAGCAACCAAAGAGTTTTTAAAGGCAAAGAAGTGGAATGTTCTGCAATGGCCAAGTCAGTCACCTGACCTGAATCCAACTGAGCTGCATTTCACTTGCTGAAGACAAAACTGAAGGGAAAATGCCCAAAGAACAAGCAGGAACTGAAGACAGCTGCAGCAGAGGCCTGGCAGAGCATCACCAGGGACCAAACCCAGCGTCTGGTGATGTCCATGAGTTCCAGACTACAGGCTGTCATTGACTGCAAAGGATTTACAACAAAGTATTAAAAAGTGACAATTTGATTTATGATTATGTTAGTTTGTCCAATTACTTTTGGTCCCTTAAAAAGGTGGAGGCACATATAAAATGTGTTGTAATTCCTAAACCGTTCATCTGATTTGGATGTAAATACCCTCAAATTAAAGCTCAAAGTCTGCACTTAAAGCACATCTTGATTGTTTCATTTCAAATCCATTGTGGTGTTGTACAGAGCTGGAATGCTGAAAATTGTGTCAATGTCCAAATACTTATGGACCTAACTGTATCTCCAGCTACTAGATGTTCCTCCATGCTGGACCCACCGTCTCCTCTGTTCACTGTCTCTGAGCCATGCTGCATTTCCTCTACTGACCCGGTAGTTGACTAAATGTACAGGCGTTTGTCTGAATCAGCTGTTTGAAGGAGGAACTTTAACTGCTGCATCATTTCTGCTTCTGAGGTTCAGCAGCTTCACCACAAGCTTCACTTCTGCTTCTGTTCCAGGCCATCAGATTCCTGCTCAGAATAACCGTCTGCACGACAAATATAGGTCGCTGCTCTACCGATCAGCTGTCAGCGCTGCTCAGCCCAAAGATGTTCAGTTTACTGTCAGAGGAGGAACAGAGGCCAGGAGATGTTCACAGGGAGGAAGCTGCAGTCAGAGAACTTAGACTGTTCTTGTATAAAGGAGTCAGCCGATCATTCACCAGAACAGTTGGAGCTGATTCCTTCGTAAAGACACTCGGTCTGTTTTCCTGACGTGTGTTTCTGATATTCTGACTAAATGATGAACTAAACTGGTTCTGCTGGTCCTTTACTGGACCTCAGGACTTTGCTGTTTGCTGAAACCTGTTTGGAGAGTCTCCAAAACATCTGAAGAGACCCTGCAGGGACCCGCTGACCTGAAACACCTGGTCAGCAGGTTCAACCATCACCTGGAAAATCAGTTTCACAGTCCGGTCACATGAGTCAGGTGTGTCTTACCTTCATGCCGTGGCCGATGCCGTCCAGCTGCTGGTAGTTGATTGGTCGGCGGCTGTACGGTGGGCGGGGCTGTGAGCCGGTCGGGGGGAGGATCTTGTGGTTGCGAGGGACTCGTCTGACCGCCGTGAAGACGCCGATTTCCCTCCGACAAACCTTCTCTTTGTGCATCTCCACCGTCTGAGGACCGACGACAGGAGACACCAGGAGGACACTGAGCTGTCTGCTGGTTGTGTCTCTGTGTTGTTGTGTGTCTCTGTGTGTCTCTGATACTCACCTGACCAATCAGGTTGATGGAAGACTCCATGTGGCGAAGCTGATTGGTCTGAGCATCCAGCAGACTCAGGACACTGTTGGCCAGAGTGCTGATCTGGTAGGCGACGCTGGCCAGTGATTGGGTGGTGAAGTTTTTAGTTTCCTCCAATGCCTTCATGCTGCCGTCACCAGACTGATGGAGAACAGGGGGGTTAGCCTAGCTTAGCATGTCGACTGGAGACAAAGGGAACTGTTAGCTTAGCTTAGCATGTAGACTGGAGACAAAGGGAACTGTTAGCTTAGCTTAGCATGTAGACTGAAGACAAAGGGAACTGTTGGCTTAGCTTAGCATGTAGACTGGAGACAAAGGGAACTGTTAGCTTAGCTTAGCATGTAGACTGGAGACAAAGGGAACTGTTAGCTTAGCTTAGCATGTCGACTGGAGACAAAGGGAACTGCTAGCTTAGCTTAGCATGTAGACTGGAGACAAAGGGCACTGTTAGCTTAGCTTAGCATGTAGACTGGAGACAAAGGGAACTGTTAGCTTAGCTTAGCATGTAGACTGAAGACAAAGGGAACTGTTGGCTTAGCTTAGCACGAGAACTGAAAGCAAATGGAAACTGTTAGCCTAGCTTAATACGAACACTGGAAACAGTAGTGGTAGTAGTACCTGCATGTATTTGTTATAGCAGTAGCACTACCTATATGTAGTAATACCTGTATATATTACTACCTTTACGTAGCTGTTGTAGCAACAGTACTACCTGTGTGTAGTACTACCTGGACGTAGTTGTTGTAGCAGTACTAGTACCTGTGTGTAGTACTACCTGGACGTAGTTGTTGTAGCAGTACTAGTAACTGTGTGTAGTACTACCTGGACGTAGTTGTTGTAGCAGTACTAGTACCTGTGTGTAGTACTACCTGGACATAGTTGTTGTAGCAGTAGTACCTGTGTGTAGTACTACCTGGACATAGTTGTTGTAGCAGTACTAGTACCTGTGTGTAGTACTACCTGGACATAGTTGTTGTAGCAGTACTAGTACCTGTGTGTAGTACTACCTGGACATAGTTGTTGTAGCAGTACTAGTACCTGTGTGTAGTACTACCTGGACGTAGTTGTTGTAGCAGTACTAGTACCTGTGTGTAGTACTACCTGGACGTAGTTGTTGTAGCAGTACTAGCACCTGTGTTTAGTACTACCTGGACGTAGTTGTTGTGGCAGTACTAGTACCTGTGTGTAGTACTACCTGTACATAGTTGTTGTAGCAGTACTAGTACCTGTGTGTAGTACTACCTGTGTGTAGTACTACCTGGACGTAGTTGTTGTAGCAGTAGTAGTACCTGTGTGTAGTACTACCTGTACGTAGTTGTTGTAGCAGTACTAGTACCTGTGTGTAGTACTACCTGTGTGTAGTACTACCTGTACGTAGTTGTTGTAGCAGTACTAATACCTGTGTGTAGTACTACCTGGACGTAGTTGTTGTAGCAGTACTAGTACCTGTGTGTAGTACTACCTGTACGTAGTTGTTGTAGCAGTACTAGTACCTGTGTGTAGTACTACCTGTGTGTAGTACTACCTGTACGTAGTTGTTGTAGCAGTACTAGTACCTGTGTGTAGTACTACCTGGACGTAGTTGTTGTAGCAGTACTAGTACCTGTGTGTAGTACTACCTGTGTGTAGTACTACCTGTACGTAGTTGTTGTAGTAGTACTAGTACCTGTGTGTAGTACTACCTGTGTGTAGTACTACCTGGACGTAGTTGTAGTAACAGTACTAGTACCTGTGTGTAGTACTACCTGGACATAGTTGTTGTAGCAGTACTAGTACCTGTGTG
Source organism: Dascyllus trimaculatus (assembly GCA_024666655.1). Lineage (NCBI taxonomy): Eukaryota > Metazoa > Chordata > Actinopteri > Pomacentridae > Dascyllus > Dascyllus trimaculatus. The sequence continues at coordinate 30,920,732 of CM045458.1, read as the reverse complement.
TAGTACTACCTGTGTGTAGTACTACCTGGACATAGTTGTTGTAGCAGTACTAGTACCTGTGTGTAGTACTACCTGGACGTAGTTGTTGTAGCAGTACTAGTACCTGTGTGTAGTACTACCTGGACGTAGTTGTTGTACCAGTACTAGTACCTGTGTGTAGTACTACCTGGACGTAGTTGTTGTAGCAGTACTAGTACCTGTGTGTAGTACTACCTGGACGTAGTGTGTAGTACTACCTGTAGACGTAGTTGTTGTAGCAGTACTAGTACCTGTGTGTAGTACTACCTGTGTGTAGTACTACCTGGACATAGTTGTTGTAGCAGTACTAGTACCTGTGTGTAGTACTACCTGGACATAGTTGTTGTAGCAGTACTAGTACCTGTGTGTAGTACTACCTGGACATAGTTGTTGTAGCAGTACTAGTACCTGTGTGTAGTACTACCTGGACGTACTTGTTGTAGCAGTACTAGTACCTGTGTGTAGTACTACCTGGACGTAGTTGTTGTAGCAGTACTAGTACCTGTGTGTAGTACTACCTGGACGTAGTTGTTGTAGCAGTACTAGTACCTGTGTGTAGTACTACCTGGACGTAGTTGTTGTAGCAGTACTAGTACCTGTGTGTAGTACTACCTGTGTGTAGTACTACCTGGACATAGTTGTTGTAGCAGTACTAGTACCTGTGTGTAGTACTACCTGGACATAGTTGTTGTAGCAGTACTAGTACCTGTGTGTAGTACTACCTGGACATAGTTGTTGTAGCAGTACTAGTACCTGTGTGTAGTACTACCTGGACGTAGTTGTTGTAGCAGTACTAGTACCTGTGTGTAGTACTACCTGGACGTAGTTGTTGTAGCAGTACTAGTACCTGTGTGTAGTACTACCTGGACGTAGTTGTTGTAGCAGTACTAGTACCTGTGTGTAGTACTACCTGGACGTAGTTGTTGTACCAGTACTAGTACCTGTGTGTAGTACTACCTGGACGTAGTTGTTGTAGCAGTACTAGTACCTGTGTGTAGTACTACCTGTACGTAGTTGTTGTAGCAGTACTAGTACCTGTGTGTAGTACTACTTGGACGTAGTTGTTGTAGCAGTACTAGTACCTGTGTGTAGTACTACCTGGACGTAGTTGTTGTAGCAGTACTAGTACCTGTGTGTAGTACTACCTGGACATAGTTGTTGTAGCATTACTAGTACCTGTGTGTAGTACTACCTGGACGTAGTTGTTGTAGCAGTAGTACCTGTGTGTAGTACTACCTGGATGTAGTTGTTGTAGCAGTACTAGTACCTGTGTGTAGTACTACCTGGACATAGTTGTTGTAGCAGTACTAGTACCTGTGTGTAGTACTACCTGGATGTTGTTGTTGTAGCAGTACTAGTACCTGTGTGTAGTACTACCTGGATGTAGTTGTTGTAGCAGTACTAGTACCTGTGTGTAGTACTACCTGGACGTAGTTGTTGTAGCAGTACTAGTACCTGTGTGTAGTACTACCTGGACATAGTTGTTGTAGCAGTACTAGTACCTGTGTGTAGTACTACCTGGATGTAGTTGTTGTAGCAGTACTAGTACCTGTGTGTAGTACTACCTGGACATAGTTGTTGTAGCAGTACCAGTACCTGTGTGTAGTACTACCTGGACATAGTTGTTGTAGCAGTACTAGTACCTGTGTGTAGTACTACCTGGATGTAGTTGTTGTAGCAGTACTAGTACCTGTGTGTAGTACTACCTGGACGTAGTTGTTGTAGCAGTACTAATACCTGTGTGTAGTACTACCTGGATGTAGTTGTTGTAGCAGTACTAGTACCTGTGTGTAGTACTACCTGGACATAGTTGTTGTATCAGTAGTACCTGTGTGTAGTACTACCTGGACATAGTTGTTGTAGCAGTACTAATACCTGTGTGTAGTACTACCTGGATGTAGTTGTTGTAGCAGTACTAGTACCTGTGTGTAGTACTACCTGGACATAGTTGTTGTAGCAGTACTAGTACCTGTGTGTAGTACTACCTGGATGTAGTTGTTGTAGCAGTACTAGTACCTGTGTGTAGTACTACCTGGATGTAGTTGTTGTAGCAGTACTAGTACCTGTGTGTAGTACTACCTGGATGTAGTTGTTGTAGCAGTACTAGTACCTGTGTGTAGTACTACCTGGACATAGTTGTTGTAGCAGTACTAGTACCTGTGTGTAGTACTACCTGGATGTAGTTGTTGTAGCAGTACTAGTACCTGTGTGTAGTACTACCTGGACATAGTTGTTGTAGCAGTACTAGTACCTGTGTGTAGTACTACCTGGACATAGTTGTTGTAGCAGTACTAGTACCTGTGTGTAGTACTACCTGGACATAGTTGTTGTAGCAGTACTCGGCCACGTTCAGCAGGTTGTCGTAGTTTTCTCGGAGAGCTTTCCTGGCGTTCGGAGCTTCTTCCAGGATCTTGGTCACTTCATCAGTCAAGTTCTGGTCCTTCATGATCCACACTGGAGGTTCTACAAGGACCGGTCTGTAAGGTTCTAGAGGTTCTATCAACTGGATCCTGGGGACCAGCAGGGACCTGCAGAGACCAGAACCACCCAGAACTAGTTTTCAGGACTCACTGGAAGCCCACACCAACAGATCCAGTAAACACAAGGAGAGTCCAGTGGACACTCCTGACAGAACCAGGACCCAGAGTCTATAGACCCGGTCTATGCTCCTGGAGGTGGAGGGACCCAGTCATGGTCAACATGAGTCAGCATTTAACCAGAACCCACTGAAGGAATGAACTCAGGGGGAAGAGACAACAGAGTTCTACCAGGTCATGCTGATTATTCATCAACATAAAACCTTGAACCAGGGATCCACCAGAGTCCTCCTCCTTCAGCCAGAGTTCAGGAGAAGAACCTGAGGTCCAGCACTGGTCCTGAGTTGGTCTCCATCAGTTACTGAGCCTTTTCAACAGCATCTGAACAGTCAGTAGCAGGACATGTTCCTGTTCCATCTCTGACTGATGCTGTTCAACAACCTTCTCTCAGAGGTTCTTGGAGGTTCTTTAGTCCTCATGGTTCTATCCAGGAGTCCTTGTCCTCCAGGGACTGGACCTTCCAGATCCAGGAGTCTTTATTCTACATTCACTGACCTCAGATCATCCATTTACTGACTGATGACTTCTAGAACCAACTGGCTGCTAATGAGTTCAGTCAGAGTCCCTTTAAAGGAGGTTAACACTGATGACATCACTGACTTTTAAATTCTTGTCTAAACAGTCAAACAGACCATGATTCAATACTGAAGAGTAATAAAAGGAGAAGTCCTCCAAAGGGATGGAGACTCCAGAGAACAGTTAAAAATGACCAGTACACCACACATTCACTGTCTGATCAATACATCACTGATTTTACATCCTGTCCTGTGGTGCAGAAGAAGAAGTGGAGCAGACTGAAGTCAAACTCACCAGATGTAGTTTGATGAGCTGCAGTTCTGCTGGAGTCTCCTTCTGTCTGCTCTAACTTCAGCCTGCAGCTACAAGTTTCCTCTCTGCTGTTCACAGATCCTCTCTGGACAGAGGTCTCACTCCTCTCCACAAACAGCTTCCCACCACCAGTATGTCACCGTCAGTCTACAGAAGTCAGTCAGAGTGAGTCCTCTCTCCTGAGTTTCCCTATCTGTGTGTGAACCTGCTCAAGAAAAACCACTTCCTGTTTCACATCTCAGCCGAGACGCACTTTAGAAAAACTGAAGGCTGAACGTGTGATCTGTGGGAACGTCCTCAAAACATCATGAAGCAAACTCAGCAAAGTTCATCAAGAACATCATAATTCATTACATCTGTTAAATATCATCATAGACCAGAGTTAATTAATATATATTTAAAAACAGCAACAAACTCTCATAACTATATGTGTAAATATATATAAACTATCATAACATGTGATTTGAGTTGAACTGAAGCCGCCTCACTCAGCTGTGAGGCTGCAGCGCCTCCTGCTGGTCAGACTGACGGTCAGAACAGGAGATCAGAGTCTGGAGAGCTGCAGCAGGAACACACTAACACACTCTGGTGGAGAACAGCAGAGCTCAGTGAATCCCTGAGTCCATGAGAAAACTATTAACACCAGTTTAAACCAGAGTTTTTAGTCTTGTTTATTAGGAATCATCCTGGAGTGAAGCTGTTGTTGTTGTTGTTGTTGTTGTTGTTGTTGTTTTCAGTTAAATGAATAAACTAAACACTGTAGAATTAAATCAGAGCTTTAAACAGTCTGTGGGTCCAGGTCTTCCTCGCTGCTCGGGGCAACGGAATGTGGAGTGTTACCGGGGGCAACGGGGTGCGACGTGTTGCCGGGGGCGACGGGGTTCCAGGGTTTCTGTGGAGCTCCATCTCTGTCGCGGCGGTTCAGAGGCTTCAGGTGGCAGCTCAGCACCAGGTCTCTGAGGACAGACAGCACAGCCTGGAAACACTTTCAAGGAAACTTTAAAGCAGCCTGGAACATCCTAGAAGGTCCTCAAGGACCCCAGGAGGCCTCTAAAACAGCCTGCAGCCAATTCAAGGAAACCTAAACGTCATCAAAGACACACAAAGCCTCCCAACACATCCTGGAACTAGTTCAAGGACCCTTGTAACGTCTTAAAAAGCTCCAGGAGCCCACAAAGACATCCTGGAACATTGAACATTCAAGCAGGTCCTTGAAGGAGTTCTCTCAGACACCCTGAAAAACTTGTAGAAGCTCCAGAAATATTCTGATTCCAGAAACCTTTAAAGGCTCCCTGGGAATAATTCAAGGAAGCCTGGAATGTCTTGAAATATTCCAGGAGTCTTTAAAAGCTTCCTGAAGGGCCTTCAAGACAAATGTGAAAGCCATGAAGGTGCCTGGAATCTTTCAAGGATTCTCTGGGAATCTTTGAAGCACCTTGGAACCACTTTTTTCCCCTCCTAACCCTGGAGCCGTTTCCAGGCCCTCCTGGAGCCGTTTCCAGGCCCTGAGCTACCTGAACTGGCTGTAGCTGACTCTCTGGCTCACAGCTCTCAGCTTGGCTTCGTTCTCTCGCTCGTATCTTCGCTCAGACTCGACCGCCGCCTGCAGCTCTCTGTCCAGTGCCGAGAAGTCGATGACATCATGCTGTGACATCATTACCACCTGGTGACGTCAGACTTTAAAACAAACCTGCAGATAATTTTAGAATTTAAGTCACACTTTATATCAGGGCCTGTGCACTTTACCGTTAAAACACACGACAGAATAAAACCCTGCTGTTAGACATCATCATTATATAGCAGTTAATTAAAATATTAAACATTATCATATACTAGAGTTAATTAACATATTAAATATCATCATAAACCAGTTAATTAAAATACTAGACACCATCATCATACACCAGAGTAAATTTAATATTATAAATACCAGAGTTAATTAAGATATTAATCATCAGTTCCAGACCCTAATAACTGTTGATTCTTCCTCGTGAACTGAAGCTGCTTCACTCAGCTGTCAGTCTGCAGCGCCTCCTGCTGGTCCCACTGACAATCCCCTTATTTATCCACTCACTTCTGGTCCGACAGGTTCTGAAAGTTCTACAGGTTCTCTCAGCTGGATCCTGAAGCTGGAACCTGTAGAGACCAGGCCCAGAACCACCCAGAACCAGTAATTAGGAACCAACAACGGTTCCAGAAGAAGAGTCCATCAGAAAAACTACACCTTCATCAAACCGCAGCTTAGCGGCTAATGCTAGCTAGCTCCGGCTAACCCAGCACAGCTAACGACTGTTTAGCTAGCTCCGGCTAACCCAGCACAGCTAACGACTGTTTAGCTAGCTCCGGCTAACCCAGCACAGCTAACGACTGTTTAGCTAGCTCCGGCTAACGTTAGCTGCTCCTTACTGTCAGTAGTGTCCCACGTTAACAGTCAGTTAAAGCGGTAACCAGTTTAGTTAGTTATAGTAGTTAGTTTGAGCCGTCAGCCGTAGTTTAGCGGCTAACTTCAGCTAACTCAGCTAGCTCCGGCTACCGTTAGCTCAGCAGGTAAAGGTGCTCCACTCTTACCTGCAGCAGACCTCCTCCTCACGGGTGTTTCTCAGGTGCTTTTAATTTCTGTGCGGCTCGGAAACAACAAACCGTCTCCATGACGACGGGCCGCCAGCTGCGCCTGCGCAGTGCAGGGCGGCGAGTCATTCAGCAGCTACGCAGCTCGCTGCTGCCGCCTGCGGCCGGAGGAGGAACTGCAAGACACTGCTGCTGAGAGAGGCCTGAAAACACACGCAAACAGTACAGTAGCTTTTCTGACAAATAGAGTTTTAATGTGTTACTCCACTGATCTGTGTCCATTTACAATACTGATATGAATGAACGAATGAATGAATGAATGGATGGATGGATGGATGGATGGATGAATGGATGGATGGATGGATGGATGAATGGATGGATGGATGGATGGATGGATGGATGAATGGATGGATGGATGGATGAATGGATGGATGGATGGATGGATGAATGGATGGATGGATGGATGGATGAATGGATGAATGGATGGATGGATGAATGGATGGATGGATGGATGGATGGATGGATGATGGATGGATGGATGGATGAATGGATGGATGGATGGATGGATGGATGAATGGATGGATGGATGGATGAATGGATGGATGGATGGATGGATGGATGAATGGATGGATGGATGGATGGATGATGGATGGATGATGGATGGATGGATGGATGATGGATGGATGGATGGATGGATGTCATTCATTGTTCACATGTTTCACGTCCCTGCAGCTCCTTTATAGTAACTTCTCACAGTATTTAGAAGCTTTTATTGGAGTAAAAAGAAGCATTTTGGTGAACTTCGAAGTAAAGTTTTGATTTAAACTCTGTAAACATGACTCTTTTAGTTTTTCTGTACTCTTTTCTAAGAATGGCCATACGGTGTTTTAATAGGTTATCTTGAACGTTACCTGCTCTCCAGGGCGTCAGGTGTTCAGCATCTGTTGCCACGGTGATGCTCCACGTGGTAGTCCTAAAACCAGACTTGAACCTGAAGGTACCTGGCTGACCTTCAGTCCTGCTTCCTGGGGCAGAGCTCAGCTGGTCGTTCTGTCTCAGGGTCAACTCATGGCAGATGTTTTTGTACAAAGAAGAATCATCAGAACTACAGGAAGAGTAAAGCTGAGGTTCTGCTGTACAGTCAACAGGCACAAACACTGTGTGGGTAATAAATAAAGGCCTTTCCTGGCTCAGTGTTTCCTCCTGCTGTACCTGAGTTCACCTCTGAAGACCACGAACCCGAACACCATGTCTGGACCAGATGTCTCCCACTGATGGTTTGAACATGAATCCACCCAACAACTGTCAAACAGATCAGCTTTATTTTTATTAAAAGTCAGTAAAATACCCTCTTATGTACAGAAATCCACCTGATATAGTTTCCACGGTAACTTTGTTCACTATCTGTAATAAGTATAAAGTAAGCACTATAAAAACATACAGCATGGTACAGATTACAGCAGGACACAAACATCAACAGTAAAAATGTTCATCAAAACACTTTAAAACTTCTGTAAATCCTGTAGTTTTCTGTTTCAGTTCCTCAGGGAAGCGTTCTGGGTCCCCTAAGTCTTGTCTTAGATTTAAAGATAAACTATAACATGTCAGTAAATCCTTTAATTCACTGTCATTGATAAGGTCTGACGTTCCTCAGGGAAATGTACTTGGTCCTCTAAACTACCTATGAGACTCTGTTTAGGTTCAAAGATACACTTTAATGTTTCTGGGAGTTTTTTGTTCTGAGCAGGTCGTGGAGTTCCTCAGGGAAACATCCTGGGCCTCAAACTTTCTATTAGATCTCAAGATGCACTTTAATATTTCTTGGATCCTTTTGTCTTCAGAAAGTCATGAAGTTCCTCAGAGAAACATACGAGGTCCTGTAACCTTTACATTAAATTTAAGTTTAAACATTTACTTAAATCCTTTAATGCCTTTGATAAGCTGTGGAGTTCCTCAGGGAAACATCCTTGGTCCTCTGAACTTTCTATTATACCTCATTCACACATAAACACAGACTTTAGTGTTTAAAGTATCTCTGTTGATCAGAGTCACATGTTCCAGATCCTCTTAGGATGTGTTTAGCCTAGCTTAGCATAAACACAGAACTTTAAAACGTGGTTCGTTCGCTCCAAGCTGCACACAACTGATGATCTGGTGTTTAATACGATCAAGATCTTGTTCTTTTAAAACTGGCTTAGAAAATAACTTTTATGTGCAAACCTTTTAATTTTAACTGCCCACATGAATCTAAAACCTGAGGACAAATCAAGGGTCAGTGTCAAGATATGACCAAGAATATAAAGTAAAGTCAAGCTGTCGACACACCTCGTAGTGAAAACATGGAAACTCTTTGCTTTGCAGCTCATTTCTTAGAAACCTTCTAATAGTTTCCTATAAATCTGCTGTAAATCACAGCTTAGTGCTAATAATGTGGAGAAAAGCTGATGCAGTTATTAAAAACCTGCTGCTGAATCAGAACAGTTCTGAGTGAAACTAGTAAATGATGTGAAGGTTCTCAGGCGTTCAGGCTGTGGCTGAAGGCGTTTTGAGAAACGGTGTAGAAATCAGGTAAAAGTGTTTGTCGGTAAACTGCTGAGTGTTGATCCTCAGACTGAGACCAGAAAAACCAGTTCAGTGAAGATTTACTGAAGCAGATCTATGAAGTATGAGAGCTGACAGTCACCAGGGATTACCAGGAAACTCTGTTTATAACCAGCAGGTTCTTAATAACTGCAGCGTTTGAGGTTCTGTTAGTGAAGCTTGTTTCTGTTCATCCCGTATCCACAGCGAGTTAAACTCCAGGCTGCGTTCGATCCGTCTCTCCATGGAAAGTGTATAAATCCTGTTTGGGTCGAACTTTCTGCTGCTTTGGTTCAGAGGCAGTCGTAAAGTTTTGGTCGTAGAACTGGTTGCAGATGGTTCCAGTTACACCTGGATCAGTTCAGGGCTGGTGCTGCTGGTCCATGTCCAACTTGAATGTCCACAGATGGGTCTGGAGTTCCACCAGGTTCCAACATTAACCAGAACCTTGAGATGGAACATGAGAAACTTGGTTTGGGGTTTTATTCAGGTGTGTTCTGTTTGGTCAGCTGCCTCAAAAGCAAAGTGAAGGTGCTGGTTAAACTTTCAGAACCGGTCCAGGAGATGCTGTTTGGGTCTGCGGTTCTACAAGGTTCTAGAAAAACCCTGAAATGACTGGATCAGTTTGTTCTCATAGTATGACATTTGTATCATTTAGTACTTGGTGGTTAGGAAAAGGCAGGTTTCAGGTCCAGGACCAGAACCCACAAAGATGAACGTCCATAGATTATAAGAGAACAGGAGATGAGCTGAGGTCCAGAGTTCTCCATGTTCCTTAAAGGATCCGTAACTTGTTCTGCTCAAAGATAGATATGTAGGAGTTTCAAATTGAAGTGTTTGGTTGTCTTGAAAAAGAAGCAGAGATTCTGGTTGATTTTTCAGAACCAGTCCTGGGTTCTAGAGGGTTCTACTGGATCACTTTAGTCCCTAAGAAAGGTCAGAAAATGTGTTTGGTCTGTTTCTTGAAAGTTAAGTTAAAGGTTCTGAACCAGTCCAGGACTTTAGATGGTTCCTCTCAGGTTTTACTTTCAGGCACAGCGGTTTGAGGGTCGTAGTGTCGCGAACATGGTTGTGAACCTAAATGTCCACAGAACCTATTAAAAGGACAAGATGTTTGGGCTCAGAGAGCTACAGCGGTTCTAGCTGACGGTGAGATGTTTTATGGTTTTAAGGTCCCAGAACAATGTGCTGCTCTGGTCGGCTGCCTTGAAGCTGCTGTCCAGAGTCTGAGGTGGTTCCACTCAGGTCCTGCTAGGATCATTTAAACCACAGAGGTAAGAACTGCACTTTCTGGAATGTTTGTGTTTTGTTAGGCTGCTAGTTAAAGTTTCAGAACCAGTACATGGTGTTTGATGGTTCCTCTCAGGTTCTGCTTGGATCAGTGTAGTCACTGTGGTTAGAAGGGACATCATCAGCAGATCTGGTCCCATGTGAACCTGGTTTGCAGAAGAGGTAAAGCTTCTGAAGGGTGTTGGAAGGTTTTTGGCAGATCCAATGAAAAGCCTCCATGAGGTTCCTCAAAGGGTTCTTGAAGGCCACAGAGGAACTCCAGGCGGTTCCTCCTAGCTCTCAGAGAAGATGGTCTGGAACTCATTGAGCATGAGCTCCACTATCTGGCTCTGGAAGACCATGTGGATCGTCATGTTGGCCGACTCCGTCTGAGGCCGAAGCAGCGTGGGTCCAAACACGATGGCGACGCTCTGGACCGACATTCGGTTGGACTCCTTGTGCTCGATCACCCTGGAGACAGACAGAACAGTGTTGTCATCGTTTCAAAGCAGACAGACTTGGTGTGAGTTCTGGTCCAGTCGAGTCCAGCAGATTTAGTTCCGTCAAACACTGGAAAGATGTTCTTCTTGCTGTCTGTCACTGGTTAAGTAAAATGACTGAACAGACTAGTCCTGGATCTCTAGGACAGTCCAGGGTCTTTGGGATAGTTCTGGTTGTTTATGCTAGTCCTTGGTCTTTAAGGTACTCCTGAGTCTTTAGGACAGTTCTGGTTAGTCAGGTTTGGGTTAGTCCTGTGTCTTTAGGTGAGGTCTAAACATGATCTCACCTGCGCAGGTGTTTGAACAGCAGCTCCATGGTGTCGTGGTTGGGCAGAGGCAGAGTCCGGACCAGGTCCTTCATGTAGGAGACTCTGAGACTGTAGTCTGGAACCTCTGCAGGAACCAAACACAAAGAGCTGCTGACACACTCTGATGGTTCTTCAACAACACAAACAGGAGGAACCCCGAGGACCCGGGTCAGGATTTAACCGTAAGACCTGCAGCACGAGACTGAAACCTGTTCCTGTTGTCTAACGTCACATTCTGATTACTGTGTACTGTGATTACTGTGTACTGTGATTACTGTGTACTGTGATTACTGTGTACTGTGATTACTGTGTACTGTGATTAGTGAGTACTGTGATTACTGTGTACTGTGATTAGTGAGTACTGTGATTACTGTGTACTGTGATTAGTGAGTACTGTGATTACTGTGTACTGTGATTAGTGAGTACTGTGATTAGTGAGTACTGTGATTACTGTGTACTGTGATTAGTGAGTACTGTGATTACTGTGTACTGTGATTAGTGAGTACTGTGATTACTGTGTACTGTGATTAGTGAGTACTGTGATTAGTGAGTACTGTGATTACTGTACTGTGATTAGTGAGTACTGTGATTACTGTACTGTGATTAGTGAGTACTGACGGATGGCAGCGATGAACTTGTCGAAGCAGCTGAAGGGGAACAGCGGTTCTGGAAGTTCTCTGAAGAAGAGCTTCAGAGCTCCGGTGATGACGTGGATCTCCTCCCACTGTCCGTCCTCCAGGTCCAGCTGCTCCTCTGAGGCACCACAGAAGAAGAAATGACACCGGTCAGTCCAGAACACCTTCAGCAGGACCTCTCTGGACTCTCTGGACTGTTCTAAGTTTCTCTCTGGGATTGATGTTATAATGAGCTCTAAACCCTGATCAGGTCATTGATCATGCAGCCTGTTTACAGGTTATCAATCCACGGTTTGGTTATTGGTGGTCGGTTACCGTGATCGGCTTTGTGTCGTAGTTTCTGGATCACAGCGAGGTTCCCGCTCACTCTGTAGATCCCATCAACATCCAGACCTGCAACCAGAAGCTCAGGTCAGATCCAGAACCTTTACTGTGACCAGAGAGCAGCTGGAGCTCCAAAGACCCGACTGATACCAGAGTCAGAGCATCGCAGGTCCAAGTCAGGTTTGTAACCAAGCATCAGGTCTGTGGAGGCTCTCAGTCATCCAGGTCTTGGTCCTAGTTTCAATCGTAGCATCTGGACTAGCTTGAGTTTATCAAAGTCGTTCCACCTGTCAACATCTTTGATAAACTCAAGCTAGTCCAGATGTTGTGATTGAAGCTAGGAGGACTACCAAGCATCAGGATCTTGGTCTGACGTGTTTGAAGTTCCAGCTACTGTATTTTAATCTCTGGTGAAGATGATGCTGCTCACCTCTCCTCTCCACCGTCCGGATGCACTTCTCCACAAACTTGGGGATGTTGGAGTTTTCCCGGTGGCACAGAGTGTCCAGGTGGCAGCCGAACACGTTATCTGGAACACATGAGGAGACAGTGAGGAACCTTCAGGGCTCACTGGAGCTTCACTGAACCAGGAAACACCAGACGTGCAGCTCCACGTGCACCACGGCATGAGGCACGAATGTTTCTGACTTCAGTGTGAACAGAGCAGGAAGTGTTTGGTTTGGTTCTGGCTCTGGTTCTGACCTCTGATGTATCCTTTCTCCTTGACGCTCTGCAGCGTTGGCCGGCGCTGGAGGAAACGTCTCAGTTTGGTCCGAACTCGCCGCTGCTCAGAGTCTCCTGATGAACTTCTGGTGGCTGGAAGAAGCAGAAGAAGCAGAAGAAGAAGAAGCAGAAGAAGGTGCTTTAACCTGAATGTAAACATGGAGGGATGGACCCAGTGAAACGTTCTTCCTGTCCTTCTGTCAGTCTGTCTGTTCAACTCTCTGTTTTAAATAAAGTTTTGTCAGTTCAGACTAAGAGTTCACCTTTAACCAATCATTCCACTGATTTCCACTCTGAGTTTTTTCTACTACCTCTGGACATTTCCTGTCTTTGATGCAGATTCTGAGTCTGTAAGGATCAAACAGCTGAGTCCATTTAGTCTGTTCAGCTCTCAACACAACAACATGACCTTCTTCACTCACAGTTTCTCTTCCTGTCTTTGTCCTCTTTGTCTGAAGCTTCATCCTCATCCTCAGAGAGATGATCCAGCTCCTGAAACAAAGGCAGGAGATGGATGATGGATGGATGGATGGATGGATGGATGGATGGATGGATGGATGGATGGATGGATGGATGGATTAATGGGTGGATGGATGGATGGATGGATGGATGGATGGATGGATGGATGGATGGATGGATGGATGGATGGATGGATGATGGATGGATGGATGGATGGATGGATGGATTAATGGGTGGATGGATGGATGGATGGATGGATGGATGGATGGATGGATGGATGGATGGATGGATGGATTAATGGGTGGATGGATGGATGGATGGATGGATGGATGGATGGATGGATGGATGGATGGATGGATGGATGGATTAATGGATGGATGGATGGATGGATGGATGGGTGAATGGATGGATGATGGATGGATGGATGGATGGATGGATGGATGGATGGATGGATTAATGGGTGGATGACTGGATGGATGGATGATGGATGATGGATGGATTAATGGGTGGATGACTGGATGGATGACTGGATGGATGGATGGATTAATGGGTGGATGGATGGATGGATGGATGGATGGATGGATGGATGGATGAATGGATGGATTAATGGGTGGATGGATGGATGGATGGATGGATGGATGGATGGATGGATGGATGGATGGATGGATTAATGGGTGGATGGATGGATGATGGATGGATGGATGGATGGATGGATGGATGGATGGATGGATGGATGGATGGATTAATGGGTGGATGGATGGATGGATGGATGGATGGATGGATGGATGAATTAATGGGTGGATGGATGGATGATGGATGGATGGATGGATGGATGGATGGATGGATGGGTGGATGGATGGATGGATGGATGGATGATGGATGGATGGATGGATGGATGGATGGATGGATGGATGGATGATGGATGGATGGATGGATGGATGGATGGATGGATTAATGGGTGGATGGATTAATGGGTGGATGACTGGATGGATGGATGATGGATGATGGATGGATTAATGGGTGGATGACTGGATGGATGACTGGATGGATGGATGGATGGATGGATGGATGGATGGATGGATGGATGACTGGATGGATGGATGGATGAATGGATGGATGGATTAATGGGTGGATGACTGGATGGATGGATGATGGATGATGGATGATGGAGTTGTATGTTGTCTATTGCGTTGTGTTGTGTTGTGTGTTATGTTGTGTTGTGTTGTATATTGCGTTGTGTTGTGTTGTATATTGCGTTGTGTTGTGTTGTGTGTTGTGTTGTGTTGTGTTGTGTTGTGTTGTATATTGTGTTGTGTTGTGTTGTGTTGTGTTGTGTTGTATATTGCGTTGTGTTGTGTTGTGTTGTGTGTTGTGTTGTGTTGTATATTGCGTTGTGTTGTGTTGTGTTGTATATTGTGTTGTGTTGTGTTGTGTTGTGTTGTGTTGTATATTGCGTTGTGTTGTGTTGTGTTGTATATTGTGTTGTGTTATGTTGTATATTGTGTTGTGTTGTGTTGTGTTGTATATTGTGTTGTGTTGTGTTGTGTTGTGTTGTCTATTGCGTTGCGTTGTGTTGTGTTGTGTTGTGTTGTGTTGTATATTGCGTTGTGTTGTGTTGTGTTGTGTTGTGTTGTGTTGTGTTGTGTTGTGTTGTATATTGCGTTGTGTTGTGTTGTGTTGTGTTGTGTTGTGTTGTATATTGTGTTGTGTTGTGTTGTATATTGTGTTGTGTTGTGTTGTATATTGCGTTGTGTTGTATATTGTGTTGTGTTGTGTTGTATATTGCGTTGCGTTGTGTTGTGTTGTGTTGTGTTGTGTTGTATATTGCGTTGTGTTGTGTTGTGTTGTATATTGTGTTGTGTTGTATATTGTGTTGTGTTGTGTTGTGTTGTATATTGCGTTGTGTTGTGTTGTGTTGTATATTGTGTTGTGTTGTGTTGTGTTGTCTATTGCGTTGCGTTGTGTTGTGTTGTGTTGTGTTGTGTTGTGTTGTATATTGTGTTGTGTTGTGTTGTGTTGTATATTGCGTTGTGTTGTGTTGTGTTGTGTTGTGTTGTGTTGTATATTGTGTTGTGTTGTGTTGTGTTGTGTTGTGTTGTGTTGTATATTGTGTTGTGTTGTGTTGTGTTGTGTTGTGTTGTGTTGTGTTGTATATTGCGTTGTGTTGTGTTGTGTTGTGTTGTGCTGTGTTGTGTTGTGTTGTATATTGTGTTGTGTTGTGTTGTGTTGTGTTGTGTTGTATATTGCGTTGTGTTGTGTTGTGTGTTGTGTTGTGTTGTATATTGCGTTGTGTGTTGTGTTGTGTTGTATATTGTGTTGTGTTGTGTTGTGTTGTATATTGTGTTGTGTTGTGTTGTGTTGTGTTGTGTTGTGTTGTGTTGTATATTGCGTTGTG
>CM045458.1:30880528-30903028 GCA_024666655.1 Dascyllus trimaculatus | reverse complement strand
CACATCACCATCATCATCATCATCATCATAGTCATCATCATCATCATCAACATCATCATCATCATCATCATCATCATCACCATTATCATCATAGTCATCATCATCATCATCATCATCATCATAGTCATCATCATCATCATCACTATCATCATCATCATCATCTTCATCATCATCATCACCATCATCACCATCATCTTCATCATCATCATCATCTTCATTAACCAGACTAATCTAAATATTATCTATTAATTATGCAGATGAGGTGTTGAATATTAATGAACCAGACTGATTTAGACGTGTTCCTTTGGAGCCACCTGCATTGATCAGTCACTGATCATATCTGATAGGTTTGATAATAACTGAGCTGTCATTAACCTCCAGATCAGTTTGTCTGGTTTAAATTCTCGGTGTACAGATCTACATCCTGAGGTTCCAGGTTGGTTCTTACAGTGTTCCCGGTGGGGGCGGATTTGGGGTCTTTGTGGAACGTGATGATCCCGCCGTGGAGGACGGTCCAGGACTGACTCCAGTTCTTCCTGAGGAGAACACACTCAGTTACTGCAGCCATCAGGAGAACCCACGTCCTGCTGGACAAACAAGCTGCTCGTCTCACCTGATCTTTTTTCCATTGTCGGCTACTTTGGTCTTGTTGAGGATTCCTGCTTTCTCCAGCAGGAGGCTCTGCAGAGACAGACACAGGTGAGCTGATGGACAGGTGAAACATGACTCCTCAGTAAACAGGGAGAGGTTCTACCTGCAGGCTGTTCTCAGCACACCTGAACACCTGAGCTCTCTGTTTAACTGATGACCTGCTGCTTCAGTCAGAGTCCGTTCACTTTTTTACATATTTAAGACCCAAACCAGGTTCTGTTAAATACTTTGGCTGAATTAAGGGAATTAAATCTGTTTAATCTGGAATGTTTCTATTTTCACCCTCTAATAAAAACCTGAAACCTTCTAAAGGTTCAGTATCTCCAGAAATAAAACTAACAGCCATGAAACGTGTTGAACAGACAGAATACATCCATCAGATCGGAAGGATTGAATGGATCCAGTAGAGGACTCCGTTTAATTACTGGACCTTCAGAAACTCCAACCAGGCCGGTCTAGTGTCTCCATGAAGGTCCTGTCAGTGTATCTATGGATGGATCCATGGTTCTACTGAAACATTTCACCAACTGTTGAGGCTCTAACATCAGTAGAACCTGATGGAAGAAAGTTTGACCAGACCAGGTTCCACTTTTTAGAGGTTTAGACTAAATGTTAATGTGGACTCACTGGTAGGAACCGGAACCTGGTCTCCATAGGGGTCTACATGTTGGTGTTCATAGGGTCTAGATGTTGGTGTCCATAGGGTCTAGATGTTGGTGTTCATAGAGGTCTAGATGTTGGTGTTTATAGGGTCTAGATGTTGGTGTTCATAGGGTCTAGATGTTGGTGTCCATAGGGTCTAGATGTTGGGGTTCATAGGGTCTAGATGTTGGTGTCCATAGGGTCTAGATGTTGGTGTTCATAGGGTCTAGATGTTGGTGTTAATAGAGGTCTAGATGTTGGTGTTTATAGGGGTCTAGATGTTGGTGTTTATAGGGTCTAGATGTTGGTGTTCATAGGGTCTAGATGTTGGTGTCCATAGGGTCTAGATGTTGGGGTTCATAGGGTCTAGATGTTGGTGTCCATAGGGTCTAGATGTTGGTGTTCATAGGGTCTAGATGTTGGTGTTCATAGGGTCTAGATGTTGGTGTTAATAGAGGTCTAGATGTTGGTGTTTATAGGGTCTAGATGTTGGTGTTCATAGAGGTCTAGATGTTGGTGTTCATAGGGGTCTAGATGTTGGTGTTCATAGGGGTCTAGATGTTGGTGTCCATAGGGGTCTAGATGTTGGTGTTCATAGGGTCTGGATGTTGGTGTTCATAGGGTCTAGATGTTGGTGTTTATAGGGTCTAGATGTTGGTGTTCATAGAGGTCTAGATGTTGGTGTTCATAGGGTCTAGATGTTGGTGTTTATAGGGGTCTAGATGTTGGTGTTCATAGGGTCTAGATGTTGGTGTTTATAGGGGTCTAGATGTTGGTGTTCATAGAGGTCTAGATGTTGGTGTTCATAGGGGTCTAGATGTTGGTGTTTATAGGGGTCTAGATGTTGGTGTTCATAGGGGTCTAGATGTTGGGGTTCATAGGGGTCTAGATGTTGGTGTTCATAGGGGTCTAGATGTTGGTGTCCATAGGGTCTAGATGTTGGGGTTCATAGGGGTCTAGATGTTGGTGTCCATAGGGTCTAGATGTTGGTGTTCATAGGGTCTAGATGTTGGTGTCCATAGGGTCTAGATGTTGGGGTTCATAGGGGTCTAGATGTTGGTGTCCATAGGGTCTAGATGTTGGTGTTCATAGGGGTCTAGATGTTGGTGTTCATAGGGTCTAGATGTTGGTGTTCATAGGGGTCTAGATGTTGGTGTTCATAGGGTCTAGATGTTGGTGTTCATAGGGTCTAGATGTTGGAGTTCATAGGGGTCTAGATGTTGGTGTTCATAGGGTCTAGATGTTGGTGTTCATAGGGTCTAGATGTTGGTGTTCATAGGGGTCTAGATGTTGGTGTTCATAGGGTCTAGATCTTGGTGTTCATAGGGTCTAGATGTTGGTGTTCATAGGGGTCTAGATGTTGGTGTTCATAGGGGTCTAGATGTTGGTGTTCATAAGGTCTAGATGTTGGTGTTCATAGGGGTCTAGATGTTGGTGTTCATAGGGGTCTAGATGCTGGTGTTCATAGGGTCTAGATGTTGGTGTTCATAGGGGTCTAGATGTTGGTGTTCATAGGGGTCTAGATGTTGGTGTTCATAGGGGTCTAGATGTTGGTGTTCATAGGGGTCTAGATGTTGGTGTTCATAGGGGTCTAGATGTTGGTGTTCATAGGGGTCTAGATGTTGGTGTTCATAGGGTCTAGATGTTGGTGTTCATAGGGTCTAGATGTTGGTGTTCATGTTAGTTCAGGGTCTAGATGTTGGTGTTCATAGGGTCTAGATGTTGGTGTTCATGGGGGTCTAGATGTTGGTGTTCATGGGGGTCTAGATGTTGGTGTTCATAGGGTCTAGATGTTGGTGTTCATAGGGTCTAGATGTTGGTGTTCATAGGGGTCTAGATGTTGGTGTTCATAGGGGCCTAGATGTTGGTGTCCATAGGGTCTAGATGTTGGTGTTCATAGGGTCTAGATGTTGGTGTTCATAGGGGTCTAGATGTTGGTGTTCATAGGGGTCTAGATGTTGGTGTTCTTGGGGTCTAGATGTTGGTGTTCATAGGGGTCTAGATGTTGGTGTTCATAGGGTCTAGATGTTGGTGTTCATAGGGGTCTAGATGTTGGTGTTCATAGGGGTCTAGATGTTGGTGTCCATGGGGTCTAGATGTTGGTGTTCATAGGGTCTAGATGTTGGTGTTCATAAGGGTCTAGATGTTGGTGTTCATAGGGTCTAGATGTTGGTGTTCATAGGGGTCTAGATGTTGGTGTCCATAGGGGTCTAGATGTTGGTGTTCTTAGGGGTCTAGATGTTGGTGTTCATAGGGTCTAGATGTTGGTGTTCATAGGGTCTAGATGTTGGTGTTCATAGGTTCTAGATGTTGGTGTTCATAGGGGTCTAGATGTTGGTGTTCATAGGGGTCTAGATGTTGGTGTTCATAGGGTCTAGATGTTGGGGTTCATAGGGGTCTAGATGTTGGGGTTCATAGGGGTCTAGATGTTGGGGTTCATAGGGTCTAGATGTTGGGGTTCATAGGGGTCAGCAACACAGAACCTCATGAAGCATCATAAAGCACTAAAGAACAGCAGAACGTCCTCATCAACCATCTTAGAAGAACCATGAAGTATAGAAGTAAAAACAGCCACCAGCAGAACCATCAGCAGAACCACCAGCAGAACCATCAGCAGAACCCAACCAGAGCTGTGAGGAGGAGTTTTAGTGGAGCAACACTGAGGAACCTTCTGGGCCATAAAACTTCCAAAGGTTTCAGACTGAAGTCAATGCTGCAGCAAAGTTCATGTTCTGGATCGATCAGCTGTTTGGTTCTAAAACACCAGGGAACATCGTGAAGCGTGGATCAGAGTTCCTCCGATGTTCAGTCCAAAGATCTCCAGTCTACTGTCATGGAGGAGGAGAGGAACCAGAAACATTCACAGAGAAGAATCTGGAACCAGAGGACTCCGACTGTCTACTACAAACAACTGATTGACGATTATCAGAACAGATGGACTTAAAATCGATTGATCGGTGATACTGAGGAAGCCCAGCAGGAGGCGCTGTGCATCTGAAACGGCCCAAAAAGTTCCCAGAAGTCAGACGTTAGTAAAACCAGCTGCTGTGACACGTTTCCATGGAAACATCTGACAGCCAATCAGGACCTACATGGTTGGAGCCTGTGCTCCGATTGGACAGATTCCTCCTCAGTCTGTTCCTGTCAGAGAACTTGGTGAAGGAGAACATAATGAACGGATGAGTGAGTGAATGAATGAATGAATGACTGAGGAGGAGCAGGTGAGTGAACGTAGTGTGATGACATGGTGAGTTACCTGGGGGCTGTCGGGGGAGGGTCTTCTGGTGGACAGCTCGGTGACATCAGAGAAGTTCCTGCGGTGGCTCAGAGAGAACGTCTGAAACGAAACGTTCTCCGTCAGGTTCTACAGACAGACGGATCCTTAGAACGATGAGACAAGCTCAGCTCTCACTGACTGAACGTCTGCTATCCTCAGACACTGCAGTGTACGGATGTTCCCTGAACGCCTCACAGGCCTCCTGTGACTTACGTCTTCGGCCACACTGTGTCTCCAGTTCCTGATCTGCAGCGCCGGAGCCTCCTCAGAAACTCCATTTCCCATCATCCTCTGGGGCAAATGCAGCAGCTGTAACATAAAACCAACCAATGACAAGATGAGATTAAACCTTCAGGATGAACAGGTTTGATCTAAACAGAGGGATTTATTGATTATCGATCACCTCCTGCTGCCTCCGCTGGGAGCCGATCGGGTCTTTTAGGTCCTGCTGAGCTCTTGGTATCAGACCCGCCTGCTGCTGAGGACTCTGGGAAAATAATCAGGCACAAACTGGAGGTTAAACCTGGAAAAGACGGGTTCCTACCAGTCGCTGGCCCATTTCTGACCCGGTTCCTACCAGTCGGTGGCCCTGTATTCACATGATTTCAACCTTGGTCTAACCTGGCTTCATCTTGGTTCTGACCTGGTTTCAGCCCAGTTCTAACCTGGTTCTGGTCTGGTGTTGAAAACATGAGCTCGTACCGTGGAGAACACGTTGTTGTCGTTCTCAACTGGATAATCCTCTTCAGGCAGCGGAGGCTTAAAGGAACCAGAGAACCACAAGAACAGAGTCAGGAACCAACATCAGGAGCCAACATCAGGAGCCAACATCAGGAACCAACATCAGGAACCAACATCAGGAACCAACATCAGGAGCCAACATCAGGAACCAACATCAGGAACCAACATCAGGAACCAACATCAGGAACCAACATCAGGAGCAAACATCAGGAACCAACATCAGGAACCAACATCAGGAACCAACATCAGGAACCAACATCAGGAACCAACATCTCCAGGTTTGTCCAGTAGCACCACCTGAGACAGTTCATGTCACACCAGAACTTACCGGCTCGTTGTCCCGGCTGGAGCCAGGA
This sequence comes from Dascyllus trimaculatus, assembly GCA_024666655.1. Lineage (NCBI taxonomy): Eukaryota > Metazoa > Chordata > Actinopteri > Pomacentridae > Dascyllus > Dascyllus trimaculatus. Next base: position 30,897,361 of record CM045458.1, on the reverse strand, counting down.
GGGGAGGAGGGGGACAGCGACTCCGGTAAAGCCCAGGATGTGGCTCCTGTGGTGGGGTTGTAGTAGTAGAACCTCCCTGAGACCTCATCCACCAGCTGCTCCCAGGCACAGGAACCCTGAAGAGGCATTTTAAACTGCTGTGAGGATGAGGAGAGGTGTTTTCACCCACTGTCAGAAACTTTTTTATCCACTGGCAGAGACGTTTTATTCTCTGTCAGAGGTGTTTTTATCCACTGTCAGAGGCGTTTCTTACCTGGGAGGAGGTGGGGGACAGCAGAGGGGAGCCCAGCGGTCCTCTGGTCTGGTTCTGCTCTGGGGTTCTGTGTGGTTCGGACCAGGTGGTCTGTCTGGTTAGTGGGTGGTAGTAGAACACCTTCCCACTGTCCTGGTCAGTGTGGACCTAAACAACCAGGTCAGGGGTTATTCAGAAGAAACAAGTCTGACTTTAAACTCCGACACCAATAAAAGTCAGAGCTCAGATCAGTTTTGACATCAGCTTTAGCGGCGGAGCGTCGCCTCGGTAACACCTGAGCTGATCACCTGATGGAACTGACCTGCTCCGGTTGCAGCTGATCAAACTTTAATCACCTGCAGAGAAACCAGCGACTCAAACTGAACCACTCAAACACAGCAGCATGTTTCTGTGAGGGTTCTCAGCCTCCAGGTCCTGGTTCTCCTCGTGGTTTCAGTCGTAGCATCTGGACTAGCCTGGCTCCAGAGGACGATGCTGCTGGATGGGAGGAGGAACGTCCCCTAGAACCAGTCCAGATGCTACGACTGAAACCTTGTTTAAAAATCTGTCAAACAAAAGGTGAAGAAACTTTGAGCATCAACATTATGGGATGTATCATAGTCTGAACAGGTGAGCTTACCTGCCATCCGTCCTGTGGGCTGACAGGGGAGGCGGGGCTTAACATCCCAGAGGAAGAGCCTGACGTGGAGGGGGTGTGGCCTGTGGATGGGGCGGGGTCAGAAGGAGGAAGGGAGGGGAGGGCGGGACCAGGAACAGACAGGTGAGGCGTTTTCTTCAGGGGGGAGACGTTGGCGTAGATGGGCGAGCTGAGCACCTGAAGAGAGAGAGAGTCTTAAAGGGACGGTACCTGGACAGGTGACTCCTCAGGTTATTTACAGTTGTTGTTTATTTATTTATTATTTATGTGTTAAGATGTTGTTGATTAGTTGTTTATTACTTTTACCACTGAGGTCTGGGATCAGCTTTCATTTTCACTCCCTGTTCAGCTGCATGTCGTCCTGCTGTTTTCTCATTTTTATTCACTGTTTAGTTTTTGCTCTCTGGGTTTGGCTCAGTTGTTTTTTACGTGTTGTTTGTTACATTTTCACTCACTGGTTTTTACCTCCTGTTCTTCACAGTGTCTTTAACCCCGTTTTAACTTGCTGGTTTTTTACTTCCTAATTGTTTTTAACTCACTGTTTATTTGTTTTAACTCGCTGTTTTCCACTCTGTCTTTCACTTCAGGGTCAGTTTATTTGTGCTTTCAGTGTTTTCAGTCACTGTTTGGTTCAATTAGAGTTTTTACATTCAGCAATCAGAAACTATGAAAATATCTGATGACAGCTGATTATTGATTATTGGTCAGTGATCACAGTGAGTCATGTGTTTATCTGCTGCTGCACAGCTTCAGCTTCGTCAACAGCTAGATCTGATTCTGTCGACTGCAGCAGGAAGAAACTCCACCCAGGTTCTGTAAACACACACACACACACACTTTAACACACACTTTAACACACACACACACACACACACACACACACACACACACACACACACACTTTAACACACACTTTAACACACACTTTAACACACACAAACACACACACACACACACACAGTAACAGACACATAAAATAGCTGAGACAGTGAGATGTGTGATTCTAACCTCAGACTAAAGTCTTCAGGTGTTTTTATCTTCAGTGAGTTAAAACCAAACCTCATCAACAGAGTAAATCTGTTCTACATTAATAGCAGAGCAGGTCAGACACTGGACGGAGCTGCAGAACATTTATTTATCTTATTATTCGATCATTGGAGAGGAAAGCAGCTGTAAACAAACAGCAGCTTTAACTCTGGATGAACTTACCCATAATGCATCTGTTCCGGTGCCACTGCGTTTCTCCTTCTGTTTAAAGTCCGTCTGTTTTATGAAGTTAGTCATGACTGACTGCAGAGCTGCTCTGTAGCTCCGCCCATATATGCATAATGACAGGCCTATCGTACAGTTGCCCCGCCCATTGCATATAACCACGCCCCCTCTATATGCAGCCACGCCCCTAACGGACCCTGGATTATGCTGTTCAATTCTGCAGCTCTCAAGGTTTATGAGTGAATCCTGGACACTTTTCAAGGACCCCTTAGAATCCCCTGACTGAGTCCTGGAACGTTTCCCTGCAGTCTGTAAACACAGTGGATCAGTATCAGAGCGATCAGTCTGCAGGGAGGAAACACTTAGTCAGCACACACACACACACACACACACACACACACACAACACTCTGACAACGCAACAACAACATGCAGCAGGACAGTCTGGATCACTGCTGAGTCAAAGGTTTTCCAGGAACGATGCTGCCCCCTGCTGCTCACCACAGGATCAACCAGAGGAGTCCAGGCCTGTCTTTAACCATCCAGCGGGGGTCTCCAGGGGTCTGTCCTGGGTCCCTGTTATTTATCATCTACTTCCTCCTCCTCGGTCACATCTTTCAGAAGCATCACTTCACTTCCACTGCTACGCCGATGACACCCAGCTCTACATGTCAACCAAACCGAACTCCACCCTTCCTCCATCATCCCTTTCTGGCCTTCTGGACATCAGATCCTGGTTCACATCCACTTTCAGCCGCCCTGCCCCCAACTATGGACCTCCCTCCCCCCTGACCTCCACAATACTGATTCTCTCCTACTCTTCAGATCCCAACTCAGAACCATCCGTTAGGCTGTCCTGCTCTCTGGGACAGAAGACCATACAGGTGGTTGGTGGCTGGTTGATGCTGCAACTAAGGTTCATATTTATTTCAGATTTATTTGAAATCCATATTTATTCATCTAGTCGAGAGGTCCCAGCATTTATTGCACCACGGACGTTTTCAAGCAAGACACTTTTATACAGACTATAGAAAATTGTCCTGTTTCAAACCGGGGCCTGCCAAGAATAATCCCTACATGATGCTGCCACCACCGTGCTTCACATTATGATGCTGCCACCACCGTGCTTCACATCATGATGCTGCCACCACCGTGCTTCACATCATGATGCTGCCACCACCGTGCTTCACGTCATGATGCTGCCACCACCGTGCTTCACGTCATGATGCTGCCACCACCGTGCTTCACATCATGATGCTGCCACCACCGTGCTTCAGACTATGATGCTGCCACCACCGTGCTTCACATCATGATGCTGCCACCACCGTGCTTCACGTCATGATGCTGCCACCACCGTGCTTCACATCATGATGCTGCCACCACCACAGACTATGATGCTGCCACCATGCTTCACCATGATGCTGCCACCACCGTGCTTCACATCATGATGCTGCCACCACCGTGCTTCACGTCATGATGCTGCCACCACCGTGCTTCACATCATGATGCTGCCACCACCGTGCTTCAGACTACGATGCTGCCACCACCATGCTTCATGTCATGATGCTGCCACCACCATGCTTTACATCATGATGCTGCCACCACCGTGCTTCATGTCATGATGCTGCCACCACCATGCTTCACGTCATGAAGCTGCCACCACCGTGCTTCATGTCATGATGCTGCCACCACCGTGCTTCACGTCATGAAGCTGCCACCACCGTGCTTCATGTCATGATGCTGCCACCACCGCGCTTCACGTCATGAAGCTGCCACCACCGTGCTTCATGTCATGATGCTGCCACCACCATGCTTCACATCATGATGCTGCCACCACCATGCTTCACTTCACGTCATGATGCTGCCACCACCGTGCTTCATGTCATGATGCTGCCACCGCCGTGCTTCACGTCATGATGCTGCCACCACCATGCTTCACATCATGATGCTGCCACCACCGTGCTTCACGTCATGATGCTGCCACCACCATGCTTCACGCCATGATGCTGCCACCACCATGCTTCACATCATGATGCTGCCACCACCATGCTTCACGCCATGATGCTGCCACCACCATGCTTCACATCATGATGCTGCCACCACCGTGCTTCACGCCATGATGCTGCCACCACCATGCTTCACGTCATGAAGCTGCCACCACCTGCTTCATGTCATGATGCTGCCACCACCGCTTCATGTCATGAAGCTGCCACCACCGTGCTTCATGTCATGATGCTGCCACCACCGTGCTTCACGTCATGAAGCTGCCACCACCGTGCATGTCATGATGCTGCCACCACCATGCTTCACATCATGATGCTGCCACCACCATGCTTCACATCATGATGCTGCCACCACCATGCTTCACATCATGATGCTGCCACCACCATGTTTCACATCATGATGCTGCCACCACCATGCTTCACATCATGATGCTGCCACCACCATGCTTCATGTCATGATGATGCCACCACCATGCTTCACATCATGATGCTGCCACCACCGTGCTTCACGTCATGATGCTGCCACCACCGTGCTTCATGTCATGATGCTGCCACCACCGTGCTTCACGTCATGAAGCTGCCACCACCGTGCTTCATGTCATGATGCTGCCACCACCATGCTTCACATCATGATGCTGCCACCACCATGCTTCAGACTATGATGCTGCCACCACCATGCTTCATGTCATGATGCTGCCACCACCATGATGCTGCCACCACCGTGCTTCATGTCATGAAGCTGCCACCACCGTGCTTCATGTCATGATGCTGCCACCACCATGCTTCACGTCATGAAGCTGCCACCACCATGCTTCACATCATGGTGCTGCCACCACCATGCTTCACATCATGATGCTGCCACCACCATGCTTCAGACTATGATGCTGCCACCACCATGCTTCATGTCATGATGCTGCCACCACCATGCTTTACATCATGATGCTGCCACCACCGTGCTTCATGTCATGATGCTGCCACCACCATGCTTTACATCATGATGCTGCCAACACCGTGCTTCATGTCATGATGCTGCCACCACCGTGCTTCACGTCATGAAGCTGCCACCATCATGCTTCACATCATGATGCTGCCACCACCATGCTTCAGACTATGATGCTGCCACCACCGTGCTTCATGTCATGATGCTGCCACCACCGTGCTTCACATCATGATGCTGCCACCACCATGCTTTACATCATGATGCTGCCACCACCGTGCTTCATGTCATGATGCTGCCACCACCATGCTTTACATCATGATGCTGCCACCACCGTGCTTCATGTCATGATGCTGCCACCACCATGCTTCATGTCATGATGCTGCCACCACCGTGCTTCATGTCATGATGCTGCCACCACCGTGCTTCATGTCATGATGCTGCCACCACCATGCTCCACGTCATGATGCTGCCACCACCGTGCTTCATGTCATGATGCTGCCACCACCGTGCTTCACGTCATGATGCTGCCACCACCATGCTTCATGTCATGATGCTGCCACCACCATGCTTCAGTTCAGCAGTCTGTAGAAAATTGTCTTGCTTTAAACTGGTCCGTGGTGCACAAAGGGTTGCACCTTTTTATAATTTAAAAAGTGTCCTAAATAAATAAAATGACTTTTTTTTTGCTAAATGTGTTTTTAGTTTTTAGAGTCTTTCCCTCTTTTCATAGAATCTCTCCAGAGAAGTTTGGTTTTGATTAATTTTGGCGGAAACGAGCACAAACGGAAGTGGCAAGAAGATGATTGAGTCATTTTTCAAAATAAAACGCCCCACGGACTCCACCGGAAATGAAATAAAACGTTTTTATTATTTGTCTGTGGCCTGGTACCAAATGACCCACAGCCTGGTACCGGTCCGAGGCCCAGTGGTTGGAGACCGCTGGTCCAGTCTATATTTTTAGCATTGTATTTTAATTAATTGTATTTTATTGCTTTCTATTGTCTGTTACTCTTGTGCTTTTATCTGTATGGTGTCCTTGAGAGTCATGAAAGGCGCCTTTAAATAAAATGTACTGATATTATTATTATTATTATTATTATTATTAATATTAATAAACCTTCAGCCAATCAGAACAGCCACTGAAAATGTCAGTAAACAGTGACTGAAAACAACACAAAAAAGTGGCAGAAAGAACGACTGAAACCAAAATAAACAACAACAGGAAGTAAACAGTGAATTAAAATGTCAGTAAACAACAACTGAAGCTGACAATGAACCGTGACTGAGAACAACAATAAACAAAGACTTCAAGGTCGGTAAACAGTGGATTAAAACATCAGTAAAAGGGAATTAAACTGCAGTAAAACTGAGACATGGATTCAGAGAAATACTGTAAAAACTAAAACTGATCTTCTGAGCTGCAGAAGTTGAATCTAAAACTTCAGACCTGAACATTTTTAACAGCGTTCTTCAGGACCTCAGTCACAGTCTGTGTTTCTACAGACTGACAGTGGTTTAAAAAGAAGCCAGAACAACAACCTGCTGAATCCTGTAGAGTCAAACATGAACACACCTGACAGGTAAGAACCAGTCAGACCAGTTTAACACACACACACACACACACACTCTCCCTGTCTCTGTCTCTCTCGCTCTGGTTGCCGTGGCGACCGTCTGACCTGCAGGCGTCGCTGCAGCGTCGTCGTCTCACGGTTTCCTGTTTCCTGTCCGACCCTGAACACATCCTGCTGTGACCTCATCACATCCTGCTGTGACATCACCACACAGACCCCCAGCTGCCCGTTAGGATCAGAGCAGCTGATTTCTAGACTTGAACTGAACTCAGGACAACAGGCATGATCACAAAAATATTTTAAAAAGAACTATTAATGTAATTCAGAATATTATTTATGTGTAATTAAAATAATATTTTTTAAATTAAAAAAATAAATAATTCAAAATAATGAAACAAATAAAAATATGTTAAAACAATAATTAAGTTAAATTAATTAAATTAGTTAAATTCAATTTTTAATTACTTTTCCTCCATTTCTGGTGTCATTTTCCTCCTGTTGTTAATGTTCTTCTAGTTTGACAGTTTTATTCTAACCTGTTTATTTTTATAATATTTAAAACATTATATTTATAATTTTGTACCTTTATGGCTCATACTTTATTTTTCTTTATCTAAATAAATTCTAATTTTGACTGTGGACCTCTAAAATCTGGATGATTCTGGTTCTGAGGATGTTCTGGACTGAAGGTGTCTTACCTCTGTGGGGGGCGGGGCTGGTGCAGATGGAGGCGGAGCTCCCGGACTCTCTCGTTCTCTGATCAGAGCATCCAGGTCCAGGTTCAGGTCCTGGATGGACTCGTAGATGTGGTTCTGAGTGTCCTCGACACCGTCCTCGCTGCTCGTCTCCTCCTCCACCGCCTCCTCCTCCATCGCAGACTCCTTGTCGTCATGACGACCTGCAGGCTCCATGTTGTTGAGGGGGGGGACCACCGGCGTCTCCACCGGGATTGGCTGGTTCTGGGCCCGCAGTGTGGAGACCGGGTCTGCCGGGCTGAAGCTGGGAACTCGAGATTTCCCAGAATCCATCGAGTCTTCCAGGTGGGCCGGCTTCTTTTCCTCGGACACGTCTGTGGTCTCTCCGGTTGTCGTGGCGGCGGTGTCTGCAGCAGCGGGGGGGCTGTTGGGGCGCCATGGTGCCGGATCGTGGAAGTCCAGCGGGACGCCAAACGTGGACATGCGGTTCTCGTTCCTGTGGTGTCTGGAGGCAGCGTCCGGTCGCAGCCGGATGGTCACCTCGTCCCCTGCCTTGGTCCTGCTGCCGCCAGGCTCCTCCAGAGGCTTTGGGACCGGAACCGGAACTGGGACTGGAGCTGCCACAGGCAGCAGCACCGGTTCTGGACTGGGTGGGTCGGCAAAGTCTAGCGGTGAGGGGAAGTCTGGCGGCAGCTCCTTGACGTACTTGGCAGGGATGTAGAAGGGCTTAGAACCGGCATCTCTCTGGACCTGCCACCAGTGGGCGTTGGTCTTCGCCAGCAGAATGTAGCGCTCGTTGGGTTTGATGGACACCAGTTCGCCGTCACGACCCTCGTACTCGTACTCAAACTCCACCAGCACCAAGCCCAGACCTGCAGGACCGGGTCCAGAACAAACAGGGTTCGGACCGGGTCAGAGAGAACAACAGAGGACAGGAAGTCAGGGACAGAAGCTAATGCTAACACTGATGCTAACAGCAGGTAAATTACTGACCTCTGCTGAGCAGCGACGAGGTGGCAGCCATGTTGTCTCCTCAGGCCCCGCCCCCTCAGGTAGACGACTGCAAAGGTCAAAGGTCACAGCTGATCATCAGCCGCCTGAAACAGAAGAGACGCATCAGATGAAGCAGATCCAGACTTTCTCTGAACTCCAGTCAGACGTCAGGTGTTCATCACCTGTATCTGGAAACCAGGTTACATCAAAGGAGGAGTTTAAGACGTCATGTGACTCTTCTGCAGTCAGTGGGCCAATCATGTTCCTCCTTCAGTCAACAGGTAGTTTTAATGGAGAGCTAAAATGAAAATGATGCAGGACAGGAACGCTGGTGGAAGACTGATGATCATCTTATTGATCAGTGCAGCTGATTATTTCTAGTGTGATCAATAGAATCATCAGTGTTCTATCAGATTAATAAGCACAGGTTTATGAAGTTTCTGCATCATCAGCTGGTTTTCTGTGTTTTCTCTCCGACAGACTGAATCTGAGCTATGAGCGTCTTCGTGTCCGAACACGTCGAGCTGCAGAAGCATGTGAAGTCCTGCAGCAGCTGCTACCTGTTCAGGTGAGTCTGAATGTTTACTGACACGACACCAGAGAGTCAGCCGAGAAGAACAAGGTCAGCATGTGACTCTGAGTTCAGACCAGCTCTAATGGGATGAAGCTGAAGCAGTTACAGGACTCAGCTTTTCCTCCTTAAAGGTTTTCACTTATTTCTTTGTCAGTTTTCTAGTTGATGGATTTTAAAGTTAAATTCTCCAATCAGATTTTCTTTAGTTCTGGACGTTTCCATGTTTTTGTTCTTGTAGCAGCTTTAAACCAGTGAATTCTTTCAACAGAACCGCTGTTGGTAACATGATGTGGATCTCAACCCGGAGCCCCGCCTCCTACCTGTGTGGGCGGAGCCTGCGGTTTGGAGTGCAGCCTGCAGGCTGTGACTTGTGGTCGAACACGTTTCACTTAAAGGTTCAGGCAGGTTTTAGTTCAGAACTTCAGCAGAAGGTGTTTGCTTTGATGAACAGGTGAGTCCGGCCAATAGAAACGCAGCTTCACCTGAAGGACGACACCTTTTTGTTTTACTGTAGCAGAGTTTGAAGAGCTGACAGGCGTCTCTGTGCTTCGTGGTCCTTCAGTTTGTCCTTAAAGTTCACAGTGAAACTCTGAAGGGTTCCTTTACATCATGAAAACACACCTGCTCCATGGAGGCACTGAAGCAGCTCTGAACACACCTGAGTCTGTGTTTTAAAATGAGAATCACACTTCATGATGCAGACATGAATCACCTGTGTCTCTGATGGAATTCTACTGGCTGCTTTCTGACAAACAGACGTGACATGAGGCGCTCTGGCAGTGGAGAGAGTCGCTGGACGTTTACTGTCCTTTTATGACTTTAAGTGGAGCTGACAGCGAAACTTTACAGTGAGAATAAAGATTAAACACCATCAGCTGCTTCTCCTGGTAAAAATGAACCACAGGGGAGTGTTAAAGACAGACGCAGCAGCCAGGCTGAAAACTGAAGCTTCAAACAGCCATCAGGAGGCGATTAGTCCACCAAGCAGTCCAGCACCAGTCTGGAACCATCCAGTCCCAGTCCTGCACTGGTCCAATAAAACACTGCATTTGAAACAAGTTCAGCACCAGCACAAATCCAGTTCAGACCAGTATAAAACTCTTCTAAAACCAGTCTAAACCAGTCTAAAACCAGTCTAAACCAGTCTAAACCAGTCTAAAACCAGTCTAAACCAGTCTAAACCAGTCTAAAAACAGTCTGAGTCCAGTCTAAGACCAGTCTAAACCATCTAAATTCAGTCCAAACCAGTCTAAACCTGAAACCAGTCTAATTCCAGTCTAAGTCAGTGTAAACCTATATAAACCAGTCTGACCAGTGGTTTTTGTGTAACTGGTGGTTCAGTGGCTGATCTCAGCCTGGTGACGGCTGAAGCTGCCCGGCTGCCTCTGAGCCAGGCAGGAACAATAGCAGGAGCTGCTCTGTGTTTATGAAGGGAAGCTCTGCTCTTCCTGCTGCACAGGCCCCGCCCACTCTGCTACTCAGGACCCGCCCCTGCTGACATCACACAGAGCCGTGTGTTTCCTGTCTTTGTGCAGGAACAATAGTCAGAGTGCAGCCGGCGTCCAGAGAGGAGAGTGTTCACATCTGAGCGGTCAGCGGTTCTGATGACCAATGAAGACTCAGAGACAGAGAACAGAGGAGACAGTAGTTGGAGGTTCATCCAGCATGGAGGAACATCTAGTAGCTGGAGATACATCCAGCATGGTGGAACATCTTCCATCAGCTGTAGGATGATGTTCCACCATGCTGGATGATGGTCCACCATGCTGGACGATGTTCCACCATGCTGGACGATGTTCCACCATGCTGGACGATGATCCACCATGCTGGATGTACCTCCAACAACTTGCTCCTCACAAGTAGCTGGAGATGCATCCAGCATGGTGGAACATCTTCCACCATGCTGGATGATGGTCCACCATGCTGGACGATGGTCCACCATGCTGGACGATGTTCCACCATGCTGGACGATGATCCACCATGCTGGATGTACCTCCAACAACTTGCTCCTCACAAGTAGCTGGAGATGCATCCAGCAAAGGTTCTGCTGTCAGAGTGAACACAACAGTCTTCAAGCACTACAGCGTCTGAGGACCTGAACACCAAGAGTACTGATGGTCCCCGCAACTACAGGAGAATCCTCAGGATTAGCACGTTGTGCAGCTAATGTGGCTAAAATTAGCATCAGACACAACAATGGGAAAATCCTCAGTGTTAGCATGTTGTGCGGCTTTGTGGTTGCTATTAGCATTAGCCACAACAATAGGAGGCTCCTCGATGTTACCACTACATGTGGCTAATACTAGCATTACCTACAACAACAGGAAAATAATTATTGATAGGCTAATGTGGTAGTCGCAGCAGCAATGTGGCTAAAATTAGCATCACTCACAAGAATGGGAAAATCCTCATTCCCTGGTGTTTGCACTATGTGTGGCTAATGTTAGAATTAGCTACAACAATAGGAAGCTCTTCGGTGTTAGCACTATGTGTGGCAAGTGTTAGCATCAGCCACACATAATGCTAACACCGAGAAGTCTCCTACTGTTGTAGCCAATGCTAACATTAACTACAACAACAGGAAAATAATTACTGATGGCATGACTGTAGGCTAATGTTGTAGTAGCAGCAATGTGGCTAACATTAGCTTTGATGGTTAGAGCTCTGTGGGACAGGGTTAGCAAGCACTGGGTGGGTTTCTGTGTTTTCATGTGTCCATCTGTTAGCATCTCTCCTGCTCTCTGTGCTCATTAAACTACATTTAACACAGCTGAACTACGATACAGCTGCTCTCATCTACAGATGTTTCTGTTGTCAGACAGTAGAACCAGGATGGATCAGTGGAACTCATCCAGACGACATGCTAACCAGACGACATGCTAACCAGACGACATGCTAACCAGACAACATGCTAACCAGACGACATGCTAACCAGACGACATGCTAACCAGACGACATGCTAACCAGACGACATGCTAACCAGACGACATGCTAACCAGACAACATGCTAACCAGACGACATGCTAACCAGACGACATGCTAACCAGACAACATGCCAACCAGACAACATGCTAACCAGACGACATGCTAACCAGACAACATGCTAACCAGCAGTAGCTTCATTTAAACACAGATTTAAAAACAAACTCAACAAACAGGATTAAAAACAACCACTGAGATTCATGTAAAATGATCCTCAGAGAGAAAGTTAGAAGACAGAAAGTCACATCCACCTGTCAATCACAGACAGAGAGAGTCTTCTTCCTGAGGAGGCGGGGCCTGCAGCAGCTCCTTTAAAGCTACAGATACTGAAACAGTTCAGAACTAAGACCAGGATCCTAGAGTCAAGGACGAATCAACGAACTCTGACTGAAACACTCTGAGCTTAAATATAAAAACACTGAGTGGCTCAAACACACCTGGAGCTCACCTGGATCAGGTGAGATTCAGGTGTGAGAGACTCTGCTGGAATGCAGCCGCCCCTCCCCCCTCTGTTTGCTCTGAACCACACCCACCTGCTGGTATGTAACACACACACACACACACACACACAGAGAGAGAGAGAGACACTGAACCACAGAACTGAGAAAACAAACGGAGCTGTCAATCATCAAACTGAGGTCAAGGTTTTGTGGCGGCAGACGTCGACCAATCAGAGCTCACCAGGACCACATGTGACATCATAAAGTCAGCAGCCAATCAGAGCTGGGTCTGCGCAGTAAGTTGAACCTTTACCCTGTGTGTGTGTGTGTGTGTATGTGTGTGTGTGTGTGTGTATTTTGGTGTGTTTTTGTGGGTGTGGTCACAGACACAGAAATAACTGAGTCATAAATCTGTCGCTTGGCCCCGCCCCCTGGAGGCTGCAGGAATGTACAGAGAGAATCTGCACGCGCTCAGTTCAGACGACATGTCAGTGACACACAAACAGCGCTGCTCTCTGATTGGCTGACAGCTCTCAATGGCTGCAGGTTTCCAAAGCAACAGGACTGATGTTTAATGCTCTGCTAGCTGTTAGCTCGCTCAAGGATTTCCATAACCTCCTTAAATCCCTCCGAACTGTCTTTACAGACCCTGGAAAACATAATGGAGCCCTACGAACCACTCAAGGACCTTACAACCTTTCCAAGACCTTCCAGAAATCTCTAGCATCTGCTCAAGGACCACCGCTGTCTCCTTGTCTGCTTCATACCTTGTCAGTGACCATTTCAAGGACACTGCATCATTCTCCAGGACCATTACAACCTCAAGGACATCCAGGATCTTCTTATGAATCGCATGGCTCTCTCAAAAACTTTCACAACCTCCTCAGGGTTCTCACCGGAGAGCAAGACAGACATAAAAAAACCCTACAACCTCCCCAAGGACCATGACAACTTGATCCAGCACCTCTCTCATCTGCTCAAGGACCACCACATTCTCGTCGGGGACAGTTACAACTTACCTGGAAGTCTGTATCCTGCTCAAGGACCTCTCCTACCATTTCCAGGGCCTATGAAATTTGTTCAAAGCCTCTCAGGGACAACTGCAACCTGCTCAAGGATGTTTACATCTTCATTAAAACTCTTACAGCATCTTCAAGGACCTCTACATCGTCCCAGTGGACCCTTAAATCTACTCTCCTCCTCAAGGACCTTATAAAGACCCATCTCAAGTTTCTCAAGGATGAAGAACACCTGCTTAGACCCCATTTCAACCTTATCCAGGACCTTGAAACCCAGTAAAGAACTGTAAGGACCTCAAGGACCTATAAGACCTTAACCACCTCAGAGACAACAGGAACCTACAAAATTACATTTACAACTTTTCAAGGGCCATTAAACCTGAAACAGATTCTCAAGGACCTTTAAGGCCTCATTCAGAACTACATCCTCAAGGACCCTTAAACCTTGTCAAGGACCTCACAGAGCTCAAGAACATCTACAAACTAAAGGACTTGGAAGACCTGCTCAGCTTTCTCTATAGCCTTGATATGACGTCCTAAAGGACCACAGCCATCTTCTCCAGGACCCTTAAGCCTGGTCAAGGACCACAACAACCTCAGGTGCTACAAGGACCTGCCTCCTCAAGGACCAGCTTTGCTTTGTCAGGGACCTCCAAAACCTCTGAAAGGACCACTACAACTTTCTCAAGGAAACTAAAATCGGACGAAGGACCTCATTGATTACCTTCACAGGAACATCCTGAACAATAAGAACCACTACCTCAAGGACCCTTAAAACCTGATCAAGGACCTCACAGACTTTAAAACAAAACTCAACAGCCACATGTACAATCTCCCCAAGGACTTTGAGAACCTCCTGAAGGACCTGTACAACTTGTTTAAAGATCTGACAGTTGTCATCAAGGATCTCTACAAGGCCCTCCAGGACCCCAAATACCTGATGAAGGACCTCAAGGACCTCAAGGACCTACAAGACCTCAGTCATTACCTTCACAAACTGTTCAACAACTACAAAAACCTACTAAATCACAACAACCTCCTCCCCAGGAACCCTGAACCTCCTGAAGAACCTCTACAATTTGTTCAAGGGCCTCAAGGACACCCATACCTGATGAAGGACCTCAAGGACCTCTAACCATCATCCATTACTTTTACTAGCACCTAGGAACATCGTGAAGAACCACTACAACCTCGTCCAGGACTTATACGACTTCATCAAGGACCCCTGAACCTGACGCAGGACCTCAAGGACCTCAAGGACCTCAAGGACCTCATCTATTACCTTTCCCACCATCTTGCAGAGTATAGGAACCTCCAACAGACCAAAACAACCTCCTAAATTGTGATCAAGGACCTTCAAGCCTTTGTTCAGTGGCTCCACCTCCTCATGCTAAGCTAACGATAGCGTCCTCCTTCTTGGGACTCTTTCACAATAAAAGGGACATTTTCCTACTTTTCTCTCTTGGGTTGTTTTGATTTCTGTGACCGACTTTCAGATCATTAAACACTGATTAAAAAAGATCCTCATGAATCCAAAACTCTGGGTCTTAAAGCAGATCCTCGTCTCTGTGCTTCTGTTGAAACACAGCTGAAGGATTCATTATAAACGAGCTCCAGGAAGAAGCTGAAAACAAACCAAACTGTTGTCAAAATGCAGTTTGTCACTTGTTTGGAAGATTTTTCAGATTAAGGTGTTTTAATCAAGAAAAGTCTAAATTAAATGTTCAATCTAAAATGTGTGTTGATGAAGCTGCAGGATTAGATGGAAATAAAGTCGATAAAACTCTGATTAAAAACCAAAAAGGTTCTTTTTTGAGTGTTGGATGAAATGAGACGGACTGAAAGACATTTACTGACATCTAATCTAAAACAGAAGCACATCTACAGCCTGGTCACAGGGCAGAAGACCCTCAAAGGGTCCTGGAGGACTTTATAAAAAACCCTCACAGCAATTTATTGAACACTATGAACAGCAACATCTAGACCCCTATGAACACCAACATCTAGACCCTATGGACACCAACATCTAGACCCCTATAAACACCAAAATCTAGACCCTATAAACACCAACATCTAGACCCCTATGAACACCAACATCTAGACCGCTATGAACACCAACATCTAGACCCTATGAACACCAACATCTAGACCCTATGAACACCAACATCTAGACCCCTATGAACATCAACATCTAGACCCAATGAACACCAACATCTAGACCCCTATGAACACCAACATCTAGACCCTATGAACACCAACATCTAGACCCTATGAACACCAACATCTAGACCCCTATGAACACCAACATCTAGACCCTATGAACACCAACATCTAGACCCTATGAACACCAACATCTAGACCCCTATGAACACCAACATCTAGACCCCTATGAACACCAACATCTAGACCCCTATGAACACCAACATCTAGACCCTATGAACACCAACATCTAGACCCTATGAACACCAACATCTAGACCCTATGAACACCAACATCTAGACCCCTATGAACACCAACATCTAGACCCTATGAACACCAACATCTAGACCACTATGAACACCAACATCTAGACCCTATGAACACCAACATCTAGACCCCTATGAACACCAACATCTAGACCCTATGAACACCAACATCTAGACCCTATGAACACCAACATCTAGACCCCTATGAACACCAACATCTAGACCCTATGAACACCAACATCTAGACCCCTATGAACACCAACATCTAGACCCCTATGAACACCAACATCTAGACCCCTATGAACACCAACATCTAGACCCTATGAACACCAACATCTAGACCCCTATGAACACCAACATCTAGACCCCTATGAACACTAACATCTAGACCCTATGAACACCAACATCTAGACCCCTATGAACACCAACATCTAGACCCCTATGAACACCAACATCTAGACCCCTATGAACACCAACATCTAGACCCCTATGAACACCAACATCTAGACCCCTATGAACACCAACATCTAGACCTCTATGAACACCAACATCTAGACCCTATGAACACCAACATCTAGACCCCTATGAACACCAACATCTAGACCTCTATGAACACCAACATCTAGACCCTATGAACACCAACATGTAGACCCCTATGAACACCAACATCTAGACCCCTATGAACACCAACATCTAGACCCCTATGAACACCAACATCTAGACCCCTATGAACACCAACATCTAGACCCTATGAACACCAACATCTAGACCCTATGGACACCAACATCTAGACCCTATGAAACCACCTAACATCTAGACCCCTATGAACACCAACATCTCTAGACATCTAGACCCTATGAACACCAACATCTAGACCACCACATCTAGACCCCTATGAACACCAACATCTAGACCCCTATGAACACCAACATCTAGACCCCTATGAACACCAACATCTAGACCCCTATGAACACCAACATCTAGACCCTAACACCAACATCTAGACCCCTATGAACACCAACATCTAGACCCTATGAACACCAACATCTA
>CM045458.1:30762607-30880428 GCA_024666655.1 Dascyllus trimaculatus | reverse complement strand
TAGATTCCCCTGCAGGTCCTGTGAGCTGAAAACTTCACACTTTCACCACTGTGAGCTTCAGAAACAGACTGGGAGGGAAACTGGACTCAGGCCATTAACTGGACAGAAAACAACCTGATGACCGCTGGCTGAGATCCCACTCTCTGCTGCTTTATTTAGTTTGTTTTCAGATCCAGCAGCTGCTCAGTGAGTCTATAAAGAGCTGCTCTGTCCAGTGGATCCTTCGTACCGATCAGTGCTGCTGCCTGGATCCACCTCTTCACTGCTGTAAGTCTGATCTGATCCTAGCTGCATGTTCTTCACCTTCACCCGTTAACTCTGCTTCTTCCTCTGACCTCAATGAATGTTCACATGTGATTCTTTTAATGGTCCGTGTCGGCGGAGTTAGTGTCTTTCTTGAACAGTAAAAACCACTCAACCAGTTTAAAACCACATTTGAAACTAGGCTTTAAACAGGTTCAAAACTAGTCTAAGACCAGCTGTGAGAACAGTCAGAATCAAGTCAAAAAGCAGCCTCAGAACCAGCTGAAGGAGTCCAAAACCCAAACTGATACGAGTCAAAAACACAAGCCTGAAGCCAAGTTTGGAATCAGTTCAGAAGTCATCGAAAACCTCCTCAGAAAACTGTCCAAGTCCAAAAACCTACGTTGAACCCAGTCTACAATGAGTCCAGGAACAAGTCTAAAAGCAGTTTAAAATCAGGTCTGAAACAAAGTTCAGAACCAGGTCTAAGATCAGACAGGTTCAAAACCAACATTGAAACCTGTCCAAATCCATCAAAGAGCAACCTTGGAACCAGGTAAAGAGTCCATTAGTAGCTCACAGGTAACTTCGACTTCAGTCTTAAATCAGGTCTGAAACAAAGTTTGGAATCAGTCCCAAACTGATCTAAAGCAGACTTTGAAACCAGTCCAGATGTGTCCTGATGGTTCCTCTGCCTTCGTCCTTACAGGCTGCTGTTGCTCTTCCAGTCCGGAGGATCCGGAGGTCATCAAAGCCTCCATCATGAGCACCGCTGAAGATCTACTGGAGCTGATGTTCAGCTGGATCAGGCAGAGGGAGCTCTGTGCAGACCAGCTGAGGGAACTGGCTGGAGAGCTGGAGTCCCTCAGAGAGAAATGCAACGCTGGTGAATGTTATGGCAGCTCGGTGGCGGTGCTTGGAGCTGCATGTCTGATTGGCGCCGTTGTGGCAACGTTTTTCACCGCCGGAGCTGCCGCTCCAGCCTTAGGGGTGGCGGGAGCTTTATCTTCCGGCACAGGCTTCACCATCTCTGTGGCTTCTAAAATCATCGAGGGCTTCTTGTCCAGCGAACCCATGGAAGAGGCCAAGAAAGTAGAAGAAAGAAGCAACGGAATCTCAGATAAAATCCAGAAGCAGTTTGAGAAACTGAAGGCCGAGGCAAAGACAGAAAATCCCTCCGCAAACCCAGATGAGCTGGACCAACACACCACAAGTAAAATCCTGACTGCGATGGCGAGAAGAAGTGGACTGAAGGGTCGAGTCAACATGTGCTTGGTTGATGGCGAACCACGAATCTCTCTGGAGGGAGGACCAAGACATTGGAGGGTCAACAACATATTGCCATCTCAAATGATGTTTGGAGTCGCTGGTCTTTTATCGTTTTTCACATTTCAGCTCAGTGGGAAAGCATTCCGGCTGCTTTTTTCTCAAGGAGCTAAACAACTGGCCAAACAAGTCGCCATCAAAGCTGCCCTGAAAGGAGGCGCCAAGGTAAGATCCTCAAACCGAACAGAAAACTAACGTTTGTTAATCAGTTCTTCAGAATCACCACCTAAGGAACCTCTTTATTTAGGTGATGTTTCTTCATCATGTGGTTCTTGTAAAGGTTCTTCATGTTTATGGAGTTCTTTGGTTTGGTGGCAGGTAACAGCATGAAATTACAGCCTGAACTAACTATTACCTTCATTCTGGATGAATCATGGTCGATGAGACATCAGAGAACAGTGAGAAATGAACATCACAGTGTTTAAAAACTCTCAGAGGGGAATCTTTGGAAATGTTCTTCTGTCTGAGCAACAGTCCAGAACCCAAAATATTATGTGTTCCAATGAAGGAACCCAGGAATGCCACCCGGCCTACGTCACACTCAAACCTACACCTGTACCGGCAGGTGGTGGGCCACTAGGTGGTGACTCCATGTTCCTTCTTTGGGCTGAGCCTGCCTGAGTCCATGGAGTCGGACTCGGCCACCAGACCCTTGCTGGTCAGTCTCATATCACATTTCTGCCAAGTCATAGAGGTTCTTGAATCACTTGAATCACTATTTGACCAACGTTCCTGGGAGATCCTACCAGGCCCGTTGCCCCCAACAACATAGCTTCTAGGATCACAGGAACATACAAACTCCTTCACCACGATAAAGTAGCGTCTGCATTTTGGGAATCCAAACAGATCATCTACTGGTAGTCCGTTAGATTAGATGGGAGGCTGCTGGACAGACCTGGTAAACCCACACATGTAGTGAGGGTGAACTGGGAAGGTCTGACGGAGGCCTCTGTCCATGGACCTTCAACTCCCACCTCTGGAGGAGTTTCCCTTGCTCCGAGGGAATCCAAGTGGGCCTTGTTCAAAGGTTTGACTTGAGATGCTGAAGGCTCTGGACATTGTTGGACTACCTTGGCTGACATGTCTCTTCAGTGTTGTGTGATCATTGGGTACTGTACCTGTGGAGTGGCAGACCGGGGTGGTGGTTCCCATTTTCAAAAAGGGGGACCGGTTGTTGGCCCAATTAATGGGGTATCACACTTCTCAGCCTCCCTGGGAAAGTTTACTCTAGAGTGTGGAAATGAGGCTCCAACCGATGGTTGAACCTCAGATTCAGGGGGATCAATGCAGATTCCATCCTGGTGGAACGGTGGACCAGTTCTTTATCCTTGCAGAGGTGCTGAGGAGTCATGGGAGTCTGACCAGTCAGTCCACATGTGTTTTGTGCACATGGAGAAGGCCTATGACTGTGTCCCCTGAGGGCCTCTGTGGGGGTTACTGAGGGACTATGGGGTACCGGGCTCACTGATACGAGCCATTTGGTCCCTGTACAACCAAAGTAGGAGCTGTGTTTATATCCTCAGTACAAGTTCAAGCACATTTCCAGGTGGGTGTTGGAAACTGCCAGGCCTGTAGTTTGCAGCAAAGTGTGAAGCAGTCATGATGTGAGTCAGCATCTCCAAGTCCGAGGCCATGGTTAGGTGGATTGCTCCCTCTGGATTGGAAGGGAGTTGCTTCTCCAGGCAAAGGAGTTTAAGTATCTCGGGATCTTGTTCATGAGTGATGGGAAAATGGAGTGAGAGATGGACAGGAGGCTTGGTGCAGCATTAGCAGTAATGCAGATGTTGTACTGGACCGGCGTGGTGAAGAAGAAGCTGTACAGGAAAGAAAAACTCTCAATTTACCAGACCATCTACGATCCATCCCTCATCTATGGTCATGAGCTCTGTGTAGTAATAAAAAATGAGATTGCTGATAAAGAAGCTGAGATAAGTTTCCTCCGTATGATGGCTGGACTCAGCCTTAGAGATAGGATGAGGAGTTCGGACATCCAGAGGGAGCTCAGAGTAGAGTCGCTGCTCCTTCATCAAAAGGATCCCACTGAGGTGGTTCAGGCATCTGATTAGGATCCTCCTGGATGAATTCCTTTAAGGTTTTCTGTACAACTGGGAGGAAACCACGGGTTCGACCCAGAACTCCCTGGAGGGCTTATATATCTCATCTGGCCTGTGAACACCTCGGGATCCCCCAGGAGACTGGAGAGTGTTGCTGGGTAGCGGGACGTCTGAAATGACCTGCTTCATCTGCAACCCGACTCCGGACAAGTGAAAGACAAAGGATTCATGGACTCGAAATGTGTCCTAAATGAACAAACAAATGTCCAAAATGACTCAAAATCCTGTTACAGATAAATCACATGGTCACATGTCCAGAATATTCAACAACACAAGAAAAGACTAGCTTCATCCAAAATACAAACATTTGCACATTCTGAGTTTAAATGTCCAAAATAAACCAGATGTCTAATATGGCTCTGTTTGTCCCAGACAAGTACCTTGCAATGATTCCTTAAAAAACTCCCTTTGCTAACGTTCTTTGGAGAACCATTTATGGTTTCGATAGGAACCATTGTGTGGAGGTTCTTTGAGGCGCCTTTAGGGGTTCTTTGAAGAACTATTGCAGAAATGAATCTGTAGACAACCTCTAGCTAATTGTTTCTTCGTGGAACTAAACTGAGGGATCATTCTGATAAATGTGCGTGTTTGACTTGAGGCGGCCTGATAATGAAACTAAACCTTGTATTGATCCGTTTCTATCGATCACCAGGTCGTGGGAGGAGCTGTTGGAATGGTGTTTGCACTTCATGAAGCAATTGACAGCTGGACAGATATGATCAAGAAGAATCACGTGACCGAAGCCAGCCAATCCCTGAGAGACACAGCCGAGAAGATCCGAAAGGTCACCCAGATGCTGAGGGAACAGCTGGACAGCATCAAGTAAGTTTTCTGTGAAATGTAATCAACCCTCCTCACATCCAGTCAGAAACAGCAGCATCTTGAAAGCTGACAAACAAAACTGACTAAATGTGACTAAAAACTGTCCACATCATGTAAAGTTTGTCCAGAATAACTACACATGTCCTAAACTGACTCAAAATTAGTTCCAAATGATGCAAACCCTGTCCCACAGTACTTCAGACTTATTAAGAATTACTCCACTTGTTGCAATAGTCGACATCCAGGCTCCTAAATCTCCAAAGTTACCACCAAAGTGGCCACAAATCAGACAGGACTGCAGGAGAATACACCACTGATAGCTTTAATCATGCTAACTGCACCTTCACTGGTTTTCTTCACAGGAAGGTGTTTGACGAGACGGTGAAACGTCAACGTGAGCAAGAGGAAGAGAAAAAGAAAAAGAAAAAGAAAAAGAAAAAGAAAAAGAAAAGAAATCCGAAGGTTTTTTTTGTTGTGAGCATCCAGCCGGACAGCTCAGCCGTCGATTCACACGGAAACATGGAGGCTCATGATGAACATCAACGCCGTCAAAGATATGAGAACAGACAAGTAGGAGGTCAATATGAGTCGAGCAGCCAGAGGAAGCGACAAAGTGGCCGAAGTGAAACGACTGGAGGCCAAGGACCAGGAGGAGGTGATCCAGGAGGTAGGAAGAGCGACAGCGAGGATGAAGACAGGAGTCAGACGGATGAAGACAGCAGCAGTGATGAAGAAACCGAGGACGACGACAGCAGTGAGGAGATCATTGAACGACTAGTGAGGATGGGGCTGCTCAATGTTCACTCCATTAAGAACAAACGATCCAAAGTCTCTGATCTCATAAATCAGGAGGGGCTCCAGGTCTTGTTCCTGACAGAGACGTGGTTAAATCCAGGCTCTGGAGACGATGTCCTGAGACAATATTGGTCAGACTTCCTTCAACAAGCCAGGAAGGATCAAGGAGGAGGACTTGCTGTCGTGTACCGAGGGCAGTTGAACTACCAACGAATTCCTTTGGGCTTAAACACGTCCTTTGAATATCTGGTTGCATCAATGCGCCATGATGAGTGGCGCCGACCCATCCTGACCATCACTCTGTACCGCCGACCAGGATACAGAAGATGGAACAACATGGACTTGTTCCTCGAGGGGCTTCAGCAGCTCCTGGATGAGGCTTCCAATCAGTATGAGAGCATCCTCATAACCGGAGATTTCAACATCTGGGTCGATGTCGAAAACAACAGCCATGCAAGGAGGTTTAGAGAGTTCTTAGAGGCCAATGGCTTCGTTCAGCATGTAGAGGAAGGGACATACCGCTCAGGTCATACTCTGGATCTGGTCATCAGCAGAAATGTCGAAATCTCCAATCTCGTTGTCCAAAACAATGAAATATCAGATCATAAAAACATTTCTTTCAGCGCGAAGCCACTGTCAAAACGCAAGAAGAAGAAGAAGGAGAAGAAGAAGATGTAAAAGAATAATAATAATAAGAAGAAGAAGATGGATGGAGCTGGGGACACTTCTGTTGACTTGACTCAAAATTTGTCCAAGATGACTCAAGTGATTGAAAATGACTCGAGTGATTAAAAAAAGACTCAAGAAGGATTTAAAATAACTTGAAACACGTCTGATGTTTCTTAAAATGATCCAACATGAGAACATTTCTCCTAAATGACTGAAATGTTTTCCTAAATGCCAAAATGTATTTAGAAGCTCTGAATCAATGAATGGAACGTTAACGTTTCTTAAAGGTTTCCAGAATCACGTCTAAAATGACTGAGACTTGTCCCAGATGATAGAAATGTGTCCAGAGTGAGTAAAAATAAGTCCGTCACTTAAAATAGTCCAAGAAGACCAACATCTGGACTCTGTGGTTCCAGGTTGATCAGGACCAGCATGGAAGGAGAACACATCGGATCTGAATTGTTTGTGGAGAATCAACATGAGACTCAAACACCTCCATGTCAGACCACAGCCTTAAAGATGCAGAGACCTTTTATCCCCAGCATATGTCCTTCTAAGCCTTATTTTCTTTGTCATATATGCTTGTATTTTTACTTATATCATAAATTTACCTTCATGTAGCCTAAAAGTTGATAATTGTCTGTTTATTCTTGTGGTTCCTCCTTTAATTCTTATTATCTCAGGAGCCATGTGAGATAAACTTGTTATGTTTGGTGTCGTTTTAATCACATGTTTAGTGAGATTTCAGATCTGTCATCATCATAGATATTTAACAATTGGATTTACATGTTTAAGAAATGATCTTAAAGTATATTCTAAAGGTGTTTACCTCTGATCTCTCCCGGACAGTTCACCTCCAGACCACCACTGGGATGGATGCAGCAACGATTGGTCAGATGCTGATTTGAATTTGGCTCCAAACTTTCTATATAAGAAAGTCACTGTGATGGAACGAGGCTTTTTAATTGAGGGCTTTTTTTTCTTTATACAACTTTAAACAAGGGTTCTTAATATTTACATGATATTTGTTTTTCTGTGATTAACTTGAAGTTGGACCTCTTAACTTTAATAACACAACAGCACAAACATTTTCTTTTTAACTGTGAGCTTCGATTCTTAGTGTTTTTACTTTGGCACATTTTTCCAACATGACGACACCGAAGCCTTGTCTCTGGTTCCTGAAGCGACTCATCCAGCAGATCATCCTGCAGCCTCCATCTCCCTCCGTCAAAGGCTACAAGCTTCATTCTCCTTCTGCTGAATGGGTCAATCTATAAATTACAATTGGCTTCAAACACTAAAGTGGTTCTAAATTCATCACCTTTCTACCAACTGCTTCCAGTGACGATCAGTTAATTAGCTTATCTGCTTTTATTCATTCATTCACTGTCTGTTCTTTTGTCTTGATTGTTCATTGTTTGTTTGTAGGGTTACTTAATAAATGTTGGTGTATAATTATCATCAGTTCTACTGTGTATTTCTTTGTTTGGGAACTGAAGGTCAATAAAATCAGAGTTTACAACTTTTGGTAATGAGATTAATCAATACAAGTAGATTTGATAAATTTATGATTATTCAACTGAAATATTCTTGATGCCTAATTTAAACATCTAAGTGGTGACGAGTGCAAATTTAATCATGAAGTGTGGTTTCTACATATTTCTGTTCCATATTTTTCTGCTACATTTACACATATATTAATATTATTACACCAGAATGATGACAGCAGCGTTTCTCTGAAGGACAAAGTCAGATGTTCAGACCTGGAACGTCTGGAGGATCCTCAAAGAACCGTCCTGATGTGGCTTCATGAGTCCTCTTCATCCTGGGCCTGTGCTGGTCTCTGAGCTGTTGCTGTGGATTTCCCACTGGGACTGAGGTCTGTGAGCGCCCCCTGCTGGGCTTGTTGCAGAGCTGATCTTTGGTTTCCAGCTGAATCTCTGTGTTGTGTGTTTTAGTCCTCATGGAGCTTTTTAGCAGCAGCTTGGCTGATAGAGACTCCAGAAGAATCAACGGCTGTGGAGCCCCAGAGTCCATCCTCCACCACATTTCACTTCTGATGTCTTTTCATGACTTTCACTGTTTGTTCATCTCTATTGTTTGATTTCATTCATTGAACCAGACGAAGCCCTGAAAGACCTTTTCAGACACGTCACTGTTTTATATTTCTTGGATTTCTTCACAAACACATTTCATCAGTTCAGATCCTCTTTTCTCTTCTAAACTTCTTCTTCTTCTTTCACCTCAAACTAAAGTAATGACCTGAATAAATGCAGTGAACTGTGTCGTCTGACTGTCCCACTGTAGAAGAATAGAGTCCATGGATGAGCTCAGGTTCTCCATGTGGACGTTCTTTATAGCTGCACCTGTTTGATGGTCAACATGTCAATAATCTGCTTTATTTGACTTGGTTTCATCTGTCATTTATTCAAACAGGACACATCTGTAAAATACAGCCAACAGAAGGCAAATTTATTTGTACAGCACATTTCATGTACAAGACAATTCAAAGTGCTTAAATAAAACATTAAAAGCATTAAGAAAGAGAAATAAAACATAATTAAGATATTGCAAAAATTAAAATAATGTAGAATAATTATATTAAAATGATTAAAAGCAAGATAAGTTAAAAGATACCGTGCAGATTTCATGCATAGGCGCCTGAGAAAAGAAATGTTTTTAACCTGGCTTTAAAAGTTTCCACATTTTGTGAAAGTTTCATCTCCAGTGGCAGTTTGTTCCACGTTTAGTCTGGACTCTGGTCTGGACTAGCTGACCTGAGTTCTTGGATCTGAGGGCCCTGCTGGGTTTATATTCTTTGAACATATCACAGATGTTTTCTGGACCTAAACCGTTCTGGGATTTGTAAACAATCAGTCGGGTTTTAAAATCTATTCAGTAACTGACAGGAATCCAATGTAGAGACTTTAAAACTGGTGTGATGTGTTCAGATCTCTTAGTCCTGGTTAAAACTCTAGCAGCAGCGTTCTGGACGAGCTGCAGCTGTTTAATGCTCTTTTTGGGAAGTTCTGTCAAAAGGCCGTTACAGTAATCGAGTCTACTGGAGATGAACGCATGGATGAGTTTCTCCTGATCTTTCTGGGAGACAAAACCTTTGATTCTGTTGATGTTTTTCAGGTGGTAAAAAGCTGCTTTGGTGACAGCTTTGATGTGGCTGTTGAAAGTCAGATCTGAGTCTATTAGAACTCCAAGGCTCCGGACTGGGTCGGTGGTTTTGAGAGTCTCTAGATGTTTACTAATGCTGACCCTCTTCTCTTTACTGCCGAACAGAATAATTTCAGTTTTGTCTTCATTTAATTGTAGAAAATTCTCTCATCCAGGCGTTTATTTGCTCCAGACATTGGCACAATAAGTTTGTTGGACTGCAGTCGTCTGGTGACACGGACACATACAGTTGTGTATCAAGAAGTGTATCAACAGAAGTAACTCTGAGGTTCCAGCCTCCAGTCTGGACCAGGCTCCGGTTCACCTGCTCAGGTGGATGTTCAGGTGTTGTGGGGGCGGGGCTCTGCTGCTCCTTAAAGCAGGTGAACCAGCTGCTCCTCGTTGCTGCTCGTTGAGAGTAAAAAGCCAGTTTGAGGCTGCAGACGGAGCCGAGAGTCTCCTGAAGGTCGCTGAGGACCAAAGTTCTGGTTCCAGCTTCCAGCAGGTTCAGAAGAAGCAACGACCTGCAGCTGAAGGAACAGGTGAGTTCTGACCCGGTTCTGATCAGGTTCTGATCAGGTTCTTTAGCACATCAGACTGAACATCTCCTCGGCTTTAAAGGAGTCTAGTCTGATCTGGTTTGGTTTAAACGGATCAGGTGTTCACATGTGGACCTTCTCAGCCAATAGGGAGAGACTTCTTTACCACCTGCAGCCTAAAACCAGAGCAGCTGCGTCCCTCCTGCTTTCCAAACGCTCTTCCTGCTGTGGATAAAATGTGCTGGACAGAAGCAGCTGATGCTTCCACCAGGAGTTCTCCTGAACATCAACCTTCTAAAGAGAAACTCTGCAGATCAGAACGTTCTGGTCTCCAGGTTCTCCTCAGTTCTTCTTCCAGACCTGGTCTTGGTTCAGACCACTGGAGAGAAAAACACCAGCTTTCTTCAGGAGTTTCTTTGTTCCTGGTTCTGCAGGTTTGAATGAGTTCGTCCACAAATGTAAAGTTCAGCTTCTCCAAACTGTGCAGGTTCAGATCTTCAGGGTTTAACAGCTGATTCATACGACATCAGATGATTCTGTCCATGTCAGCTGCTCTTGATCAGTTTGTTCCTTTAGAAACTGGATTTAATCCTTTATATTTGAACTGCTGTCAAGTGAATAATGTCCACATCAGAATCAGCTTTTAAGGAAGTGGTTTCAAAATAAAAGCCTTGAACTGAGTTTTAGAGACGTTCCAGACATAAAGTCTGACTTTGGGCTCTTTAAGAAGCACAGTGGAGCTCAGAGGATCAACACGACCGGATGGATGTGAGCAGCAGCACAAGAACTTCACCGGCTTCTGTTGGCAGCGCTTTTCTGTCTGTTACAGGTCGAGGAGACGTGCACGGAGGTGTGTTGGTCACGTGCACGGAGGTGTGCTGGTCACGTGCACGTGGAGATGGAAACCCTGGAGCTGAAACTCTCCTAAACAGGTCAGAAATCCACTGAAAGGCCTTTGATCCAAAACAAGTTCAACCAGCAGACAGAACACTGTAGGCCCTGGTCTGACTGTAGACCCTGGTCTGACTGTAGACCCTGGTCTGACTGTAGACCCTGGTCTGACTGTAGACCCTGGTCTGACTGTAGACCCTGGTCTGACTGTGGACCCCGGTCTAACTGTAGACCCTGGTCTGACTGTAGACCCTGGTCTGACTGTAGACCCTGGTCTGACTGTAGGCCCTGGTCTGACTGTAGGCCCTGGTCTGACTGTAGACCCCGGTCTGACTGTGGACCCCGGTCTGACTGTAGACCCTGGTCTGACTGTAGACCCTGGTCTGACTGTAGACCCTGGTCTGACTGTAGACCCTGGTCTGACTGTAGACCCTGGTCTGACTGTACTCTAACTGTAGACCCTGGTCTGACTGTAGACCCTGGTCTGACTGTAGACCCTGGTCTGACTGTAGACCCTGGTCTGACTGTAGACCCTGGTCTGACTGCAGGCCCTGGTCTGACTGTAGACCCTGGTCTGACTGTAGACCCTGGTCTGACTGTAGACCCTGGTCTGACTGTAGACCCTGGTCTGACTGTAGACCCTGGTCTGACTGCAGGCCCTGGTCTGACTGTAGACCCTGGTCTGACTGTAGACCCTGGTCTAACTGTTAAACTGATTCATTGTCTATAAATCAGCTGAGTCATTGTTTGATTTCTGCTCTCGTCGTTCAGATGAACCAAAGCTCCACAGTGAACATGTCTCTGAAGTTGGACCATTCAAAGCTTGTGACTCGGTTTCTCTCTTCTTGTCTTTCAGGTCCATCTTCCAACAGTAAGATCAGTTTCTCATTACTTCCTTTCATCTTCCTCTTTCCTTTCTCTGCATGTTGCTTCCTGTAACGGTCCGAAGTGTCTCTGAGCCTCAGTTTGACTCCATCACCTGGTTCTGTGTGGAACAAACCAGATGAGCGTGGGGTTTCACAGCGAGCAGTCGGACCGTTACGTCCTGATCCAGGCAGATCCACCAACAATCAGTGATGCTTCATGTTCCTTCTTCCTGTCTGTCCGTCCTCCATAGTTGCGTCGAACAGGTGCGCCGTCTGATGATCGAGTAGATCGGCTGATCTACCCACGGTAAGTTCGTTTAGTTCCTCCTGCTGATGGGTCCTCTCCTCGGCCGCCGTGCCGACCTGTTCTGTCCTTTCCAACATGGCCGCCTAACATGTCTATGCCCGTCTTGGCCGCCGTGTCGGCCTCTTCGTTTCCACCTGTCTGTCCTTTTCCCATTTACGCCAATCCGTTTGTCCAACATGGCCGCCGATCCGTAGTTTGAAGCCATGTTGGAGAAGAAACTATTTTGATCGACCAAAGGTGAGTCATGTTTTTATTCTCTGCTCTGGTGGTTTGGTTTCGGCCGCTGTGCCACCTGTTTCTCCAACATGGCCTCCGTGCCATCTGTGTTTCCAACATGGCCGCCGGCCAGTGTTCAGTCCAACCCATCTCTGAAGACCGTTGCATTCGATTCTTGTCGGTTCTTTCCTCCATCTGTCCCATCTGTGTTTAAAGATGGCCGCTGCCTCTGCAGAGCCTTAAAGCTGCCAGCAGGTGGCGCCTCCTGGCTGCTGCTACACCTGATCTGTTACCTCTGAGTTCCTTTAGTCCTCTGTAGTTCCATTTAGAGGAAACTACAAGATAAAGCAGGAAGTGGTCACGTCTGGTTTAAAAAGACGCTGACAACCAATAACAGTCCACAGAGCAGCGGCCATCTTGAATACAGACTGTTAAGGTGGTGAAGCTGCTAATGATGCTAAACTGTCTCCAACTGATCTGTCCTCCTCCTGTCTCTGTCAAACATGGCCGCCATGACTCTCTTTACCTATCGCCAAGACCACTGTGGTCCACATATCTGACTCTATCTGTGTCCTCGTGTGTGTAACCTTTTGTTTGTGTGTGTTCCCATACTTGTGTCCCATTATGTGTGTTCTTATGCTTATGTTCCCCTGTGTCTGTCCCCGTTTGTGTCCTTGCGTGTGTGTGTGACCGTTTGTTTGTGTGTCCCCTGTATGCGTGTTCTCGTGAGTGTGTATCCCAATACACGTGTGTGTGTGTGTGTATGTCCCCGAACTTGTGTCCCCATATATGTGTGTGTGTGACCATTTGTTTGTGTGTGTGTTCCTGTATGTGTCCCCATATTTGAGTCCCCATGCATGTGTCCTCATAGGTGTGTGTCTGTGTGTGTCTGTGTGTGTCTGTGTGTGTCTGTGTGTGTCTGTGTGTGTCTGTGTGTGTCTGTGTGTGTCTGTGTGTGTCTCTGTGTGTGTGTGTGTCTGTGTGTGTCTCTGTGTGTGTGTGTGTCTGTGTGTGTCTCTGTGTGTGTGTGTCTCTGTGTGTGTGTCTCTGTGTGTGTCTCTGTGTGTGTGTGTCTCTGTGTGTGTGTGTCTCTGTGTGTGTGTGTGTGTGTGTGTGTCTCATAACCAATCATCTGTTCCTGTTGCTGTTTTCAGCCTGTTGGTCTCAGTTATGATGTCATCACAGGTGACTTCCTGTAGTGACTGTGGCAACGGCAGCTCCAGGTATTTATCTTAGTTATGATGTTCCTTGAAGAAATTCCTTGTTTATGGTTTGAAGATACAGATGCAACAAAAACTACTGCAGAACAATTCCCTGATGTTCTTCACCAAAGCGGAGCTAAACGGTTTTCACCCCGTGGAATATTGAGGTGGAACACAAACCAAAACCATCCACTGACAAACACTTTTCTACCGTAAACATATCAGGAGAATGGGTGAAACCAGCGGACCACAGACCAGACAAACCACCGTGATGAAGCTGTTGATCCAGATCTGTGGCAGCACTGAAACAATGAAGGTCAGTTAGATTCATTAACTGACGTGACGAGCTGTGAGCGTGTGTGTGTGAACACGCGTGTGCCAGGATGTGGAATTAACTTTTTAGACTTGTAACATTTTTAATGAATTAAACAAAACAAAGAGAAAATGCAACTTTTTGACAATTTTTTTACCGTCTCCCACAACAAATACGCTTCAAACATGGCAATTTCTTAGAAAAGCTGCCGTGAATTCAGACATTTTAGGACGAAACAATCTGGAAAAACACCCAAGAAATCCTGGAGGGTCTGAACATACAGGATTATCAGTGAAGGGTTTTTCAACAGCCTGCACACTGACGAGGTTTCTCTGTTGTTTATTCTGTTTTCTTCTGACTGTCTGTGCTTTAATATCCTGAAGTAGTCGACCTGAGGACCATGACGATGTTTCCTACCGAGCCACTCGATGACTGCCAGGTGGTTTTTCTCTGTGTGGTTTCCTCTCCTTGGAAGTTCTCCAGGCCCTTTCAGTGTGCTGGGTTTGAGTCCCTGCCGCTGGATCAACGTATGTCTAATGTTTGTAGCCAAGCTGAGGCAAAGCTTTCTGTGGACTCGTCATCCATCACTAATAAAAGCTCCTTGCATGGTGAGGAATTATCGGCACCAGTTCCCTCCAATCAGAGCTCAGGCTTCCCCGGCCTCTTCCTGCTGCCCTCCACCCCCAGCATGCCAAAGACCCACTTCCTCCTCTTCCAGCCTCCATTCGGCCCCTTCCAACCTGTGTTTTGGGGGAAATTGCAAAATAAGACTGAAGACACTGAATCACATAAACAAATGATGTGAGCAGAAGTTGGAGGTAATTTACTTTCATTGATCTTGACTGAATATACTGATGAACTGAAAGGTGAGGAAGTCGTCCTGCTTCTCTGGAGGTTGTTGATGTCATAGACATAAATACGTAAACATTGACTGTGGAGGGACGTGCCTAAAGCTCCTCCATCTTGGTACAGGGCTAGCAGAGGGGGGAGTGAATGTAAGTCTATGGAGGTAAGAGGTACTCCACAATCTTAAAGGAGAATTATTCACTGAATTTTCCACCGATTTCCAAACGGTTTGGTTTGTTAAAAACGTCACACATGTAGCTTTGACACAGGATGCTTGGATGCTTTTGTTCTATTTATGTCTGCCTGTCCGTCCTCCATGTCTGACGTTTGTAACAAACAATATATGTTGACAACTGATGGATTTATGATCACTTTTATAGTGCAGACATGTCGTTCCTCTATAGACGTAATGCACTGTAGGGGCCAGTGGCACTGTACCAAGATGGCCGCCGCGTAGGCACGTCGGCTCCAATCGGCAGCAGCAGTCAACGTATATATGTCTATGCACTACCACACAATAAGGTAATAAAGGCTCGGCCCTTCTCCAGTGTAGTCACGTATCCGGAGGTGCAGCTCGACCTTTTAAGTCAGAGTAAGGGAAGAGTCAGCCAGCAAGTGAATGAATTCATTTCTAACAATGATTCAGGGTATTTTATTTTTACAGATGGGTCCAAGGATCCAATCTCAGGAAAAGCTGGCTTTGGAGTTTACATAATGAACAATGAGACTAGAAAAAGTATGCGAGTATCTAATAATGTGTCTGTTTTCTCAACTGAACTGTTGGCAATCTGGTGGGCTCTGGAGTGGGTCGAGCGGAATAAACCTGGACTTTCATACATTTTTTCCGACTCTTCAGCTGCAATTCAGGCTATAGCTGGTGGACTTTCAGGAGAGCGTGCCGATATAATCCTGGAAATTTTGAGCCACTTACACAGAGCTGAACAGTCTGGCTGTACAGTAATGTTTGTATGGATCCCTGGTCACTCAGGTATAACTGGAAACGAGGCAGCGGACAAGCTTGCCAAGGATTCTCTTCTTCATAGTGAGGTGGAATATGAAATGGACCTTGGGCAGTTGGAGTGCATCTCTCTTTTCAAGAGTTTTATAGACGAGCAATGGCAAACAAAGTGGGATAAGGAGACTAAAGGTAGAGTGTATTCTAGCTGTCAACCGGGAGTTAAAAACTGTAGACCTCTGATAGCCAACAGGTCAAACCAAGTAAAAATAACTGGCTTAAGACTGGGGCATTGTGGGCTTGCGGCCTATCTAATATATTAGGCAAACATCAGAGTGGTCTGTGCCAGTGTGGGCAAGCTGAAACTGTTACCCATGTATTATTTTCCTGTGTTTGTTATAGTGTGGAGAGGCGGGCTCTATAGAAAGAGCTATCAGGGTTTGGAATGACAGCCTTTTCATTTAAGTCGATATTTTCTGCCGGTTGTGATGATTGCTTGGTTGACAAAGCTGTGATCAAATTTCTGCGAGCCACCAACCTCTACTCCAGAATTTAAAGCATAAATTAGTGTTCACAACGTAACCTGAAAGGGCAGCATTACGCTAAACAAGCGTACAGCCTGCCGGAAGTCATTAGAAGAAGAAGAAGTGAAGTCACGTAACGTCACGTCCCTGGTCTCGCGATGTTGTGGACTGAGTTCTGATTTCCTGTTTACCTGATATGAAGCTGGCCACGGCTCAGCTGTCCAGCTAAATATAAGCTCCTTTCTCCTCCTGCCGCTGATATCAGCCCTGAGTTGATGACAACAAGTAAGTGTGCTTTGTGTGTTTGTAACATGCAGTTAAAGTTTAGTCTGTCCGTGTGTGACGCAGTTAGCCACGCTAGCCGTTAGCTTCGAGTCGCGGTCATTATAATGTGTCTATAGGAGCTCATGGTTGAACATTTACATACTACAGAGTCATCTAATGTTATGAGGATTGTTAGTATTTGTTATGTTGATACGGGGATTTGTTTAAGGTAAGAGTTGACGAGGCTGAAGTTAGCTTCCGATCTTCAGCTTCCGATCTTCAGCTTCCGATTCGGCAGTTAAGGGAAACTTAAGTTCAGCAGCTGAGGGCTCGATCCTGTTTATTACTCCTTATAATTACATGATTGGTCGTTTAACGTTAAGGGTAACACTTTAAAACGGTTTCAGAGAGGATGAAGACTCTTTAAAATACAGTTTCTGATTTGTGAAACCTTTATTCTGTTTGTGAAAATGCAAAAAGGGACATTTCACCACAATTCTCTGCACCTAGACTGCATTAGACCAGGTCCTGATCCAAAACCACAAGACTTAGACTCTCCAGATCTGGTCTAGTTTATTCCAGAGAGGATGAGGACTCTTTAAACCACAGTCTCTGATTTGTGAACCTTTATTTGAATGTTGTATTTGATGACATCACTGCAGAAGTCCTCGTTTCACAAATCAGAGACTGTAGTTTAAAGAGTCCTCATCCTCTCTGGATCCAGTGACAAGTTTCAACACTCGTCAGCTGTATTCTGATGTGCTCGTGGTAATAAATCGGATTCTTTAAAGGTGTCCTCTGTTCCAGCTCCACTGTGCTGTTAGCGATTGCTGCTATCGATAGCTGCTGACCTCCAGGAACTACTCAGGTGTTTTCTCTCTAACATCTTTCCTTCAGCAGCAGCAGACAGTGAATGACTGTAGTTGAACTGAATGATCATCAGTGTTTGTTGGTTCTGCAGGTTCTGCTGCTGGAGAACCCGGAACGTTTCCACCATGAGCAGGTTCTGAACGTCACTTCTCACTTCATCAAACATCATTCACTGAGTTTTGATTCCACCTTGTTTAAACACCTGCAGCTCCGCATGTCCACAGTTACCAGAACATTAATCACACTTAGACAAACAGGACTGACTGAGGTACTGATGCTTCAAATGTTCTGCTCTTAGAAGACAGTCCAGGTAGATGAACTCACCTGGTTTCAGGTACATCTAACATCAGAACGTCTTCTTTGAAAACAAACTGACTTTAAACCGTCAGAAATTTGACAAATGACAAAAAAATTTACAAAGAACTCAGAAATTGTCCAGAACTCTTCAGATATGGTCCTGAAATGTCTTAAAACAACAAAGTTAACTGAAACTCGAGGCTTTTTAAGGTTCAGCTAACTTTGTGTTCACTGAAGCTCCAGAGACGTTCTGAGGTGAACTGCTGTAGCTCTGTAGGAAGATGTTCCACCACGCTGACTGTATCTCCAACAAGTCCTCCTCTGTTCTCTGTTTCTGAGCCATGCTGCTTTCATTCTGTCGCTGCTTTGTGACTCTGCTCTTCTGTTTGTCCAGCACCGTTTCAGACTCGGGCGTCTCCATGTTTGACAAATCCACGACGGAGTTCTCCACATCTGGAGTCTCCCTGAAGACCGACCGCTCAAAGTCACCATTTACTGACTTCAAAGATGAACGGATGTCTGCCAGGTGAGAAACTAGAAGCTCATCATCCTCAGACCAAACGTGACCTCTAATGAATCTATGAAAGCATTAAAATAGATGATTTCTGCCAGAGGAGTGTTTCTCCTGGGGGTTTCTTCTTGTTGCTGTGTTGGAGCTTCATCCCTTTGACTGTAGTGTCGTTAGACTCCACCAGCATCCACCTGTCAGCTGCTGCTCTAATGAAACTGTTCTGTTGTTGTGTTCCTCAGGGAGCTGGTCTCAGCCTGGCTCGATCAGATGGAAACACGAAGCGCTGAGCTCCTGGACGCTGAACACGAGCCTCTGGAGCAGGTTTCCATCTCAGATGAGGAGATGGAAACCCACCTTGCCATGTTGCTGCATGAAATAGGTGACAGGCTGGACAACGACGAGGCGTTCCACAAAATGCTGAGGAGTCTGGATGCTGAGTACGACAGGAGGCGTCTAGCCGGAACCGTGTCGCTGCTGGGAGCTGCTGGTCTGGTCACCATCATGGCTCTGCTCAGGTGTTGAGCTGCTGGTCTGGTTTCAGGGGGATCTTCTGCTTCAGTCTGAATGTGAGGGAAGAGGCTCTCAGCTGTCGGTCCTGGGTCTGCTGCCCTCCTACCTTTGTGGGTGTATTTCCTTTAGAAGCAGCAGTTATTGTCTGCGCTCCGATGACATCCTTCTATTGACTGTCTCTGAGGTTCACTCTGAACTTGGCAACCAGGCCTTGATGTTCTCCGCTCCTGGAACCATCTGCAGGCTGAACGAGAGCTTCTAAAGCTGATCCCGATGAGGGCTTTTAGAAATGTGGTGAAGGGCATGGAGGCAGATTCCACTGGAGTCTGGAGCTGCTTTCCTTCTAGCCAGTGATGATTCTCCTGTTTACTGTGTTACTAAACGTGTTATGATGCGTGTCTTTAATGTTTGCTGTAACTAGAACGTGCTGCTGCTGCCGTCTGGGTCAGGGCTCCTTTGAAACACAGATCTGCAGTCTCAGTGGGACTCAGCTGGTTAAATAATGGATGAGACACAACGCTTCACGCCACTGTTATCCAACAGGTTTCCA
The DNA here is from genome assembly GCA_024666655.1 of Dascyllus trimaculatus. Lineage (NCBI taxonomy): Eukaryota > Metazoa > Chordata > Actinopteri > Pomacentridae > Dascyllus > Dascyllus trimaculatus. The sequence continues at coordinate 30,861,633 of CM045458.1, read as the reverse complement.
TTTTTGAGCTCAACACTTATGAAGCAGCAGAGCGACGTGAAGCTGAACCAAACGGCTTCACGGAGGCGTTTCCTCACATGATGTTTTCTAGTTCCAGTAAAGTCAAAGAAGCTTGCATTAAATACTGAAGCTACCACTGGAAACACAGAAACACTCAATACACTAACAGATCATCAGCATATAGATCTATGTTAACCTACATGGAGCCGATCACACTGCATTAAACTGAATGAAATGAACCTTCATCCTTTCTGGGAGGGTTGACTTTAAAAAGAAACTGCTTCCTTGGACAGAAGTAGTTTGTTTTCTGTCTCTGACATTTTCTCATGTTTAAATCTGATCACATTCTATCGTCTCTACTGTCACTTTGCTTTCTGTTGTTTTAAAGACGCTTCGTTTCACTGATCAAGTGATTAATGGACACTTTAAGACTCTTCAGGCCTGAAAGCTGCAGATGAGGAGGTTCCCACTGCTACTGATTCATATTAAACATGATCCATCAGAAAGAACTTCATGTACTTTATGAGTTCTGCTACGTTATTCAAATAAATACAACACATGAAAATCTGTGTGAAGACCTTTATTGTGTCGTATCACTGACATGTCAAATGAGTCCAGACTGTATCCCCTCACAGTAATCAGATTACTCCTAGAGTATTTTATTACAACAGTTCAGATTCTACATTAAATTCTTCTCCACAGCAGGAACTCAGTGGAACTAAAGGGAGGGTCTCTGGTCCTCCAGTCCTTCCTGTGTCCCCCTTTAGTCCTGTGTGGTTCAGTGTTCTGGATTTTTACTGTCTATAGACATTTATACTGATTTAATCCTGACAACAGCCTCTGCTTCATCAGATCACATGATGTCAAAGTGAAAGTATGAAGTGAAGGAGCTGCTGTCCTGATTCCTGTAAATCAGCTGTTTACTCTGAGAGACTCCCTCCTCCTCCCTCCATCCTCCACAGCAGCTCCTTCACTTCATACAGTTGAGGTCAAAAGTTTACATCCACTTATAAAGAACATAAAGTCATGTCTCTCTTCAGTTTCCACTTATTTCTACAGCTCTGATTTTTCTCTCATAGACTGATTGGAACAGAAACTTCTTAGTCACAATAAACATTCATGAAGTTTGGATCTTTTATGACTTTATTATGGGTTCACAGGAAAAGTGACCAAATCTGCTGCCTCATAAATAAACATTCATCAATGCTAATATTTGGTTCCATGTCCTTTGGCCCTTCTGGTTTCCATCCACAAGCTTCTGGTTGAATCTTTGACGACTCCTCTTGACAGAATTGGTGCAGTTCAGTTCAATTTGTTGGCTTTCTGACATGGACTTGTTTCTTCATCATTATCCACATGTTGTCAATGTGGTTTAAGTCAGGACTTTGGGAAGGCCGTTCTAAAACCTTAACTCTAGCCTGATTTATCCGTTCCATTACCTTCTGATGTGTGTTTGGGGTCATTGTCCTGTTGAACACCCAACTGAACCAAAGATCCAACCTTCAGGCTGATGATTTTAGGTTATCTTGAAGAATTTGAAGCTAATCCTCCTTCGTCATTTTCCCATTTACTCTGTAAAGCTCCAGTTCCATTGGCAGTAAAACAGCCCCACAGCATGATACTACCACCACCGTGCTTGGGGTTGAAGGCCTCACCTTTTCTCCTCCTAACATTTTGCTGGGCGTTGTTTTGTTTGGTCTGACCACAGAACTTTCCTCCAGAAGGTTTTATCTTTGTCCAGGTGATCAGCAGCAAACTTCAGTGGAGCCTTAAGGTGCAGCTTTTGGATCAACGGCTTCCTTCTTCCTTCCAGCCTCTCAGTCCATGACGATGCTAAACACACCTGGCTGTGGACTCTGACACCTGTGTTCCAGCAGCTTCTAATTCTTGGCAGATCTGCTTTTTGGTGGTTCTCGGTCGACTCTTCACCCTCCAAGCACTTTATACTAACAAACAACTTGGGACCTGCAGCTGCTTTGAAATGGCTCCAAGTGACTTTCCTGACTTGTTCAAGTCAATGATTGGCTTCTTCAGATCCGTGCTGAGCTCCTTTGACTTTCCCATCATAGCGTTCGTATCCAATGAGCCTTATTTAAATGGCCTCAGAGGAGTCAGCAGCTGTAGTCAATCATAGTCACTCACCAGAAGTTAAGAGGCCATGATATGAAGCTCATCTCATTGACACGACTTTCTAAGTCACCAAAGCTGCTAATTCATGTTGCTGAATGTTTATTTCTGATCCAGCAGATTTGGTCACTTTTCCTGTGAACCCATAATAAAGTCATAAAAGATCCAAACTTCATGAATGTTTATTGTGACTAAGAAGTTTCTGTTCCAATCAGTCTATGAGAGAAAAATCAGAGCTGTAGAAATAAGTGGAAACTGAAGAGAGACATGACTTTATGTTCTTTATAAGTGGATGTAAACTTTTGACCTCATGTGATCTCATAAAGCAGAGTCTGTTGTCAGGATTATACCAGTGCAAATATCTATAGACAGTAAAAATCTGTAAAGTAAAAAGATTGTGAAGAACATTCAAGAGGAACCAGGACCTGGACAGTGAGAGTCCAGACCTGAAGCCAGCAGAGGAAGGTAGAGCAACACAACCCCTCCAGCAATGATGGACTCTGGTGATGGAGGAAGATGATGGAGTCAAACCCCACAAAGGTTCAATATTTCCAGATTCCACAGTTTTTATTTGCCACATGCTCTTATAGTTTGTGCAGAGAAATGCAAAGTGACTGTTCTCAAGGCTGTTCAGCAACAAGACATTATAAAAGATGTCCTCCAGGGTGGGGAGTCCTCCCTCCAGGGTGGGGGGTCCTCCAGGGTGGGGAGTCCTCCAGGGTGAGGGGTCCTCCAGGGTGAGGAGTCCTCCAGGGTGAGGAGTCCTCCAGGGTGGGGAGTCCTCCAGGGTGTCCTCCAGGGTGGGGAGTCCTCCAGGGTGGGGAGTCCTCCAGGGTGGGGGGTCCTCCAGGGTGGGGGGTCCTCCAGGGTGGGGGGTCCTCCAGGGTGGGGAGTCCTCCAGGGTGGGGAGTCCTCCAGGGTGGGGAGTCCTCCAGGGTGGGGGGTCCTCCAGGGTGAGGAGTCCTCCAGGGTGAGGAGTCCTCCAGGGTGAGGGGTCCTCCAGGGTGAGGAGTCCTCCAGGGTGGGGAGTCCTCCAGGGTGAGGAGTCCTCCAGGGTGGGAGTCCTCCAGGGTGAGTCCTCCAGGGTGAGGAGTCCTCCAGGGTGGGAGTCCTCAGGGTGAGAGTCCTCAGGGTGGGAGTCCTCAGGGTGAGAGTCCTCCAGGGTGGGAGTCCTCCAGGGTGAGGAGTCCTCCAGGGTGGGGAGTCCTCCAGGGTGGGGAGTCCTCCAGGGTGAGGAGTCCTCCAGGGTGGGGAGTCCTCCAGGGTGGGGGGTCCTCCAGGGTGGGGGGTCCTCCAGGGTGGGGGGTCCTCCAGGGTGGGGAGTCCTCCAGGGTGAGGGGTCCTCCAGGGTGGGGAGTCCTCCAGGGTGGGGGGTCCTCCAGGGTTGGGAGTCCTCCAGGGTGAGGAGTCCTCCAGGGTTGGGAGTCCTCCAGGGTGGGGAGTCCTCCAGGGTGGGGAGTCCTCCAGGGTGGGGAGTCCTCCACCCACGGTTCCCTCTGCCAACCTCAGCACCGTCTGCAGGGTCTCTGGTCCCACCAGTGATGTTCCTGAACCACTGGGATGCTCCCAGTCAAAGCTCTCTCCACCACTCCATTGTAGAACGTCCTCAGGACCTTCAGAGGGACTCTGGGTTTTACTGACTGAACAGAACAAAGGAAGATCAGACCGCTGATGAAATTCAAAGATCCATTCAGATTGTTCTGGTCATACAGTGAATCGTGCCAAAATGAGGGGGTTGGAGGCCTTTTACAATCAACAATTGATTTCCAGGAATTTGAGTGACATTTATTAACGTCATACTTTCACTTCCTGCTGCTTTGTTTAGTTGTCAGATAAAGCAGCTTCTCAGTGAGTCTATAAAGAGCTGCTCTGTCCAGTGGATCCTTCGTACCGATCAGTGCTGCTGCCTGGATCCACCTCTTCACTGCTGTAAGTCTGATCTGATCCTAGCTGCATGTTCGTAATAATAATAATAATAAATAATAATTCATCAATTTTATATAGCGCTTTTTTGGTCACTCAAAGACACTTTACAGAATGGACAAGATAAACAAACAAACAAACAAAAAAAAAAAAAAAAAAAAAAAAAAAAAAGGGGTTAAGCAAATGCCAGGTTAAACAGATGTGTTTTGAAAAGGGTTTTGAAAGTTGAAAGTGAGTCACAGTTCCTGATGGATGATGGGAGTGAGTTCCAGAGTTGGGGGGCAGCGGCTGCAAAGGCTCGGTCCCCCATTCACCTTCACTCAATAACTCTGCTTCTTTCTCTGTCTTCCTCTGTTTTTTAACAGTATCTTCCTTCTTTTTTCAGTAAACATATGCTACATCTACGTATATATATATATATACAGCACAGTTATACACACTGTTTGCATAAAAATACAGAAAATTTCCAGGCGCTTTGGTACAGTTTTTGACAGCTATTTACAAAACCATCAGATGTCATCATAAAACTGTACAGGAATTATTTATTCCACTCCACACTCTCAAAAATAAAGGTACGAGACAAGAACATATTCTGTACCTATAGGTACATTTTTTAAGAATGTTCTCTCAAAATTACAATATTGGTCTTTAAGAGGCCAGAAGTGTACCTTTAGAGGATCAGAAAGGGTTCAAAGTGATATAAAGTACAAATTTGTACCATTTCTACCATAAGAGTACCTGCAGCATTGAAAAATGTGTGTAGCTCATAGATAATAACTATTATCAGAAGTACTTCTAATACTAATAGTAGTAAAAATATAGTTTAGGCATTTAGAGTGATAATAATAATAATGAAATAAATAAATGTATTAATTATTAATAAATTATTAGCATCTTTGATTATTGTCATAATCTCTATTTTATTAAATTTTATTCATCATTTTTTAACATGATCTTTTTTTATTATCATATTTATCCTTTAAGATTTTACTTATTGTTGTGTATTTTGCTTTTATTGTCTTTAATTATGGGTTCAAATATGCTTTTACACCATCCTGACAGTATCAACTACTTAAGAAGTTTCCTGCTTTGTGAAGCACTTTGGGCTGTATATTTGCATAAAAGGCGTTATATGAATAAAGCTGAGTTAAACGGAGTTCTTCTAAAGTCAATAAACACACAATAACCTAAAATGCGCCACGCAATATAGTTCCCAGCAAAATGGTTGCCAAGCAACAGCGGCGCATTAATACCACAGGCCTCGGCCAAAGCCGCTGCTGGCTCAGACTCCGTTCGGTGTTGAGGTCAAAGGACGGACGTTAAGCGGCGCACAGGAGTCTGTCAACGGAGGAACTGTTGGAAAAGTTGGTGGTGGAAGGAGCATTGTTTCAGAGGAGGCTCAAAAATTTACAGGTAAGTTAAGTGTGATTTTGATTTTTACAATACTAATTTTAACCAATGAGCTAAATTTAGCAAATATCTGAGGAGCTATCTTTAACACGGGTCATAGCTAGCTAAGTTTTATCCAGTGACTAACGGGCGGTAGCTATACTAAAACGTCTCTATGCACTGCTAATATGTAAATATGGTTATCAAAAATATCATTAGTAAGCTAATGTTATTGCATCAGCCATTAACTACATCACTGTGAAGTTTTTGTTAGCAAGGACTCCCGTTTTCCCGCTCCAAGTGAAATGAAACAAAGAAAAGTACAAATTTGTACCTTTTCAGCTTTCAGGGTTCATGGTCCCGCAGCACGGAGAGATAAGCTAACTAGCTGTGACGCTAAGGCGCTAACGTCTACCGTTCACTCGTAAAAACGACAGCCAGGTCCAACACAGACGGGTGTTTTACCGTTGTACCGGACTGATATACAGGAGTTTAATGAGACATTATGTAGAAAAAATATTACAGGCACAGGTCTGTAATCGTTGCCTTGGTTACGGAGACTCAGACTGCGGCTGAATATCTCCAGAAGGGAACCATAGATTTGCCAACAGTCGTTTATTGATTAATCAACTTGAGCAAGCAATTTATGTTTCACAATGTGACACCCCCCTGGTTAAGATCTGGGTGGGTTTAAGGACAAAAACCCTCGGTTGACATTAGGCAAAGCTCCTATTTTTGGGTTGTAGTTGTCACTCGCGAAATCTTCTGTAAGTCTATAGTTAAAATAAATAATTAATTCATCACTGCAGTCATTTTGGCTCTGTCAATTAATGCATATGGCATTAAATTTGGCAACGTGTTGCTACTGAGGATGTTCCTATGAACATCTGTGTGGGTAAGAACTGGAATGCTGATTAGGACAGCAACTAACGATTATTTTCATTGTCAGAATCTGTTTAATATTTTCTGGATTCATCGATTACTTAATCTGGTCATAATATTGTCAATTATTTTTCACATCTATCTTGTAACTTTATCACCTAATCTGCTGAACATTTCCTTGATTAATCTATCACTTGTTTTGCAATTTAGAAATTAGTATCAGAGTGTTACTTTTTTCTTTCAAAATACTGATTGAATGATGATCAAAATAGTTGGCAATAAATTTAATAAACAAAAAACTCTAAAGCTGATGCCAACTTGAACTACGGACAGGACAAATTAAAGCACTTCAAATTTATCCCCAGTCATTATATTAAACTTGTGAAAGTTGTTTAAATTCTTTACATAAAATGTCTTTCTTTCTCCTATTTTTCTTTTTTGAAATTTTCAGTTGTGCGACGAGGTTGATGCTATGCACCCCTCTGAAGTCAACATCTGCCACCGCTTCAGTGAAAACTTCACATTTGTTCCTCCAAACATCCTTAAACCTGTCAAGGATTTGCCACTAAAGAAGGATGGAGGCAAGAGAGGATGCACTGGCTGAGGACGTTACAGGTGCTGGTTTGAGCAAATACAAATAGTCCATTTGTGACATAATTGTATCATTTGTGTTCAGTCCCTTCTAAAGAGAATGGGAACAGTTGCATGGAATTATAAGAGGATGTATAATGCAACATTATCTTAATGTTTTTCAGTTTGTTTCTTACATGACCTGCAGTAACATAGTGACTCTAATGTAGTTGTCTGTGAGAATTTGCACGTTATTAATACCAATTGAAATTTGATGAGTTGCTTTTGCACTTACAGTTGTACTATCTGTATGACCTAGGAATTGACTTCAACGGGGGGACTCCTCCTCTCACCATCAATCTTCAAGGAGAAAATTAAAGATCTCATCATCCTTGGAGAGGTAAATACCTGGTGCCGTGCATAGCCACCGGCCACATGTTACTGTTCTTTTGGATCCCTGTGCATACCTTTTCAGATCCATCTCATTATGTATACTAACATTTCATTCCTCTTATGTAGAATAATCCTGTAACTCCATACCCAGCCATTCAAGTGAAAGACCAGGACTGGAAAACTGCCCTCTCCAGACACTGTCACAGTGTTGTGAAAGTGGAAGGAATTGAGGTTTGTTCCTGCAGTTCGCTGGATGAGGCCTACATCGCCCATACTTCAAAAAGACACTGATATTTCTCCAGAGTCATGCCATGTATTTAGCCATGTACACACTGAAGCCATCCCTTTGTTCTTGAAAGTCAAGTACATTCTGAATGTTGACACTTTTTGGGTGTTGTGTGGGAAACTGTTATCTCCTTGCTCTTACAACAGTCATTTCCATGTTTAGTAACAGTTGACAGTGACTGGATTCTGCTCAGTCCAGGAAATTAGATAAACTGTCAAGCTCTAGACATATTTAGTTGATGATAGATTGTTTGTTTCCTTGAGATATCCTGTGTAAATATGCTGATGTGGTGGTTTAAGGCTTTGACATGTATTTATTTATGTGACATTATATATCCACAATGAAATTTTTGTCTTCTTTTAATGAAAATAAACAGTCACAAAGCAAATATTGTGGACAAAAGCAAAAATTGCAAATAAAAAAGCAAATATTGTGGACAATTGAGGTACATTTTTGTCTCTTTAAAGTCTAGAATAGGTTGTCGCTGGGGGGGGTACCCTTATAAGTACCAAGTTGTACCATTTTCAGTGGGAACTTTTCTGTACTGTAGTTTAACGGTACATTTATGTCTTGCAGGGTACATAATAGTACTTTAACTGGTACAACTTGATAAGGTACACAAATGGACCAGGACTGAAGGGTACAAAAATGTCTTTCAAAAAGGTACACCCCCAGCGACAAGCATTCGTACCCTTTTAGGTACGTGCTGGTACCTCTATTTTTGAGTGTGAAATCAGTGGAGTGGCTCAAATAATCAGTGACTTTGGCCTCACAGGGTCTCAGAGGCCAAATCCACCTTCTCTGTCCCCCCACAGTGGGGAAGGGGGCCGTCTCAGACCTGCTGCTGATCTTCTCTCATTCTAAAGTCACATCTAAGGCACAGAAAGACAAAATAAACACGACAGATCTGTGAGATTTAGCGTGTTTGGATCACACCGTTAGTGTTCACTGTTTACTGGTCAGTTTGTTTTGTGCGTCTTTCTGCGCTTCGTCTCTGCTCCAACTTTCTGCCTAGCAACCACAATAGAATTTTGTGATTGGCTGACGTGGTGTGCCTTCAACCAATAGGAAAGGAGTGTTTTTCTGTAGTTTTCTTCTCAGACTCCATGTTTTACGTCGAGTCCTGTAAAACACACGCTCCATAAAAAAGACGCACCGAACGTGCGATAAAGTACAGCGTTTATTATTTGTCCTAACTCTGGTTTTACTTGGTTGATCGACACCATTCAAAGCCTGGTAGATAGTTTGAAGTCCGCAGATTCAACACAGATTTAAATGACGAGGCAGTTTGGCTCCGCCTGACTGCTACGTCATAGCATGCGCCGGCGCGTTAATCGACTCATAGCAACATCTTCTGTCTTTGTGAGGATGTGAATTCCTCTACCACATGAAATACAAGAACTTCTTCTGTCCTTTAAATAAGAAGTAGTGCTGCTGATTTAGTTTTATGTACTTCATAGTCTGAAGTATCACCAGATATTCTTATTGACTGTAGCAGAGCTGGAATTGATCTGCTTAGTTTTGTGATAAACAGAACTACATCATCAGCATAGAGTGACAGCGGACCTTCAGTCTGACTGTTGTCCTATGAATTTGTGGATGCGGTCGTACAGCTAATGCTAACGCTTCTAGATAGTGGACCATCCTGACGACGGCCTGTTCTGATGTCTAAAAGGTTGTGAAGTGTTTGTCAGGGTTTCTGCTGTCGGCCTTTTATCAATCAGATGGATCCACTTTCTAAAGCTCTGAACCCAAACCGATACTGGACCCTACCAAAGGCCTCCTCTGCATCTAAAGATAGAAGAGCTGAATCTGTAGCTTCTTTACTGATATTAATAATGTTTAGTTCTCCTCTGACACTGTGGAAACTCGGTCTTCCAGTGATAAATTCATTCTGGTCTCTATCAGTGACTTTTAACGTTACGTCTTGTTCTGGTTTTTCCAGAGTTTTCCATAATATTTGAAGGTCAGAGCTCTACAGGCCAACTGGCCTCATATTCTCTCTTGTTCAGGGTTTCCCTGGTGTTAGGAGTAATATCAGAGCTCCATTCATAGAAGGAGGGAGGGCCTCATTCATGAATGTCTCCTGGAACATTTCCAGCAGTGGGGTTAATAATTTGGTTTTACAGTTTTATACAGATCTATTTGAAAACCATCTGGTCCCGCCCTTTTTCCAGGTTCCATGCAGTCAACTGTTCTTCCTATTTCCTCTGTGGTCATTTCTAAATGTAGCTGCCGTCTGGATTCTTCTGAGATGGACGGTGTAGTTCATCCACCTAAGAACGTGCTTGTCTTCATTTCTTTGTAGGATGTTTTGAAGGTGCCGTTCATTTCCAAAGACTCTGTAATGGTAATGTTGTTGTTTGTAGTTGGTGTAGTTAGAGTTGTTTGGTTTGTTTGTTGGTTGCTTGTTTCCAGTTGTTTTATTTGCCAGGAGAGTCGTTCACCTGCTTTATCACCTTGTTCATAAAATGTTTCATCTTCAGAGACTCTCAGCTGCTCTGGAGGCTGTTAGCTTGTCAAACTCTCTCAGAATTAATAGTTCTTTTTCTGTTTTTGGGTCACTTTTCTGATAAACTTATTGTTAGAGGATTCTAATTTTACCCTCCAAATGTTGCCTCTTTTGTTGTGCTTTTTTAGATTTAGAGTTTGTGTAGTTTATTACATGTCCCCTAAGAAAAGCCCTAAATGCTTCCCACCAACACTGGCAGAAGTTTGTGTTGTATTAATTTCAAAGAACTCATCTATATGTTTTCATATCCAGTCTATAAAGTCCTGGTCCTGTAGCCACTAGTACTGAAATCATCTAGGTGGGTCTTTCACCAACTTAGTATCCTCATACAGTAGACAACATGATGCATGGTCTGAAACTATAATACTATCACAGAAACAGTTTTGTATTCTGGATCATAATCCCACAGATACTAAGAAGTAAACATGACACAAGTATAATATGTGTATTTGAGTAACATGAATAAGTCTTTCCATCTGGTCTCAGTTCTCTCCATCAGTCCATCAGACTTAGTTCTTTAGTATAACGTTGAATAGTTGCTCTGCATTATTAAAATCTCCTGCTGTTATATGTTTAGAGAGTAATAAACAGATTTGTAATAAAGCCTGGATGATCCATGTTAGGGCCGTACACATTTAGTAAGTTCAGATTTTCTGACAAGACTGAACCTCTGATGATAATCAGGTATCTGCCCATCTGATCCTTGACTGCATTTGCTTTTTGAAATGGGACTGATTTATAAACAGGTATCATAACCCCTCCCGCCTCTGATGTAAAAGCTGCTGTGAATACATTCCCCTGTCAGTAAAATAACATTTTCGAAAAGATTGTTAAAAAAAGCAGCAGCAAAAAGCAGCCTTGGAACCAGTTGGAAAGGAGTCCAAAAGCCAAACCAATATTAGTGAAAAACACAAGCCTGAAGCAAAGTTTGGAGTCAGTTCAGAAGTCATTGAAAACCTCCTCAGAAAACTGTCCAAGTCCAAAAACCTACGTTGAACCCAGTCTAAAATGAGTCCAGGAACAAGTCTAAAAGCAGTTTAAAATCAGGTCTGAAACAAAGTTCAGAACCAGGTCTAAGATCAGACAGGTTCAAAACCAACATTGAAAACTGTCCAAATCCATCAAAGAGCAACCTTGGAACCAGGTAAAGAGTCCATTAGTAGCTCACAGGTAACTTCGACTTCAGTCTTAAATCAGGTCTGAAACAAAGTTTGGAATCAGTCCCAAACTGATCTAAAGCAGACTTTGAAACCAGTCCAGATGTGTCCTGATGGTTCCTCTGCCTTCGTCCTGTTGGTAGGATCAACAGGCCCCTTCCTGTTGGGCTCCAATTAATGGGGTATCACACTTCTCAGCCTCCCTGGGAAAGTTTACTCTAGGGTGTGGAAATGAGGCTCCAACCGATGGTTGAACCTCAGATTCAGGAGGATCAATGCAGATTCCATCCTGGTGGAACAGTGGACCAGTTCTTTATCCTTGCAGAGGTGAGACCAGTCAGTCCACATGTGTTTTGTGCACATGGAGAAGGCCAAGTTAAAAAAACTCCCTTTGCTAACGTTCTTTGGAGAACCATTTATGGTTTCGATAGGAACCATTGTGTGGAGGTTCTTTGAGGCGCCTTTAGGGGTTCTTTGAAGAACTATTGCAGAAATGAATCTGTAGACAACCTCTAGCTAACTGTTTCTTCGTGGAACTAAACTGAGGGATCATTCTGATAAATGTGCGTGTTTGGCTTGAGGCAGCCTGATAATGAAACTAAACCTTGTATTGATCCGTTTCTATCGATCACCAGGTCGTGGGAGGAGCTGTTGGAATGGTGTTTGCACTTCCTGAAGCAATTGACAGCTGGACAGATATGATCAAGGAGAATCACGTGACCGAAGCCAGCCAATCCCTGAGAGACACAGCCGAGAAGATCCAAAAGGTCACCCAGATGCTGAGGGAACAGCTGGACAGCATCAAGTAAGTTTTCTGTGAAATGTAATCAACCCTCCTCACATCCAGTCAGAAACAGCAGCATCTTGAAAGCTGACAAACAAAACTGACTAAATGTGACTAAAACTGTCCACATCATGTAAAGTTTGTCCAGAATAACTACACATGTCCTAAACTGACTCAAAATTAGTTCCAAATGATGCAAACCCTGTCCCACAGTACTTCAGACTTATTCAGATTTACTCCACTTGTTGCAATAGTCAACATTCAGGCTCCTAAATCTCCAAAGTTACCACCAAAGTGGCCACAAATCAGACAGGACTGCAGGAGAATACACCACTGATAGCTTTAATCATGCTAACTGCACCTTCACTGGTTTTCTTTACAGGAAGGTGTTTGACGAGACAGTGAAACGTCAACGTGAGCAAGAGGAAGAGAAAAAGAGAAAAAGAAAAGAAATCCGAAGGGTTTTTTTGTTGTGAGCATCCAGCCGGACAGCTCAGCCGTTGATTCACACGGAAACATGGAGGCTCATGATGAACATCAACGCCGTCAAAGATATGAGAACAGACAAGGAGGAGGTCAATATGAGTCGAGCAGCCAGAGGGAACGAGAAAGTGGCCAAAGTGAAACGACTGGAGGCCAAGGACCAGGAGGAGGTGATCCAGGAGGTAGGGAGAGCGACAGCAGTGAGGAGATCATCGAAGGACTAGTGAGGATGGGGCTGCTCAATGTTCACTCTATTAAGAACAAACTATCCAAAGTCTCTGCTCTCATAAATCAGGAGAGGCTGCAGGTCTTGTTCCTGACGAAGACCTGGTTAAATCAAGGCTCTGGAGACGACGTCCTGGGAAAAATTTCGCCACGCTTCCTTCAACAACCCAGGGAGGGTCGAGGAGGAGGAGTCGCTGTCTTGTATCCAGGGCAGTTGAACTACGAACGAATTCCTTTGGGCTCATACACGTCCTTCGAATATCTGGCTGCATTAATGCACCATGATGAGTGGCGCCGACCCATCCTGACCATCACTCTGTACCGCCGACCAGGATACAACGTGAACAGGTTCCTGGAGGAGCTTCAGCAGCTCCTGGATGTGGCTTCCAATCAGTGTGAGAGCATCCTCATAACCGGAAATTTCAACATCTGGGTCGATGTCGAAAACAGAAGACCTGCAAGGAGGTTTAGAGAGTTCTTAGAGGCCAATGGCTTCGTTCAGCATGTAGAGGGACCAAGATGCCGCTCAGGTCACACTCTGGATCTGGTCATCAGCAGAAACGTCAACGTCTCCAATCTCTTCATCCAAAACAATGAAATATCAAAACATTCCACGATTTTATTCAGCGTGAGACAAGAAGAAGAAGAAGAAGATGGAGGAGGAGGAGGAGGAGGAGGAGGAGGAGAAGAACGAGAAGGAGGAGATGATGGAGGAGGAAGAGAAGAAGATGGAGGATGGGAAGAAGAAGAAGAAGAAGAAGAAGAAGAAGAAGAAGAAGAAGAAGAAGAAGAAGAAGAAGATGGAGGAGGAGGAGGAGAAGAAGATGGAGGATGGGAAGAAGAAGAAGAAGAAGATGGAGGAGGAGGAGGAGGAGGAGAAGAAGATGGAGGAGAAGGAGGAGATGATGGAGGAGGAAGAGAAGAAAATGGAGGATGGGAAGAAGAAGAAGAAGAAGAAGAAGAACAAGAAGAAGAAGAAGAAGAAGAAGAAGAAGAAGATGGAGGAGGAGGAGGAGGAGGAGGAGGAGGAGGAGGAGAAGGAGGAGATGATGGAGGAGGAAGAGAAGAAGATGAGCATTTACGTGAGCTTTGTTTTTCTGTGATTAACTTGAAGTTAGACTCCTTAAGTTAACTTTAATAACACAACAGCACAAACATTTTCTTTTTAACTGTGAGCTTCGACTCTTAGTGTTTTTACTTTGGCACATTTTTCCAACATGATGTAGTGTCTCCTGTGTCACGGTGGCCTGTGGGGTATCGTAAATATCTAACCTTACATAGGATGTGTGTATTTTTGTCTTTTGTCTTTTGCTCATGACTTGGGAAGTATAGTTTTTGATTTTTTAATTACTTATTAAGGACATGTATATCTATATGTGATGTTTTAGTTTGTGTTTGTTGTTTGTGCACAATACTGCTTGGTTTTCTTTGTTTTTTAGGACAATATTGGGGGAAGACAACCTTGAGGATGATGGATTGTTCAAGGACCCTGAAGTTCCTAAGGACTTCTGATATTTCCTATAAGGACAATAAAAGGCAACTGAAAGATGAAGAAGGACACTGTGGAAACATGAACACCAGCGCACCTATACTGGGAGCTGATGATGTTGAAAAACTGCAGTGGACTTTATTGCCATGTTTTCTGTTGCATATATATGTACAGCAATGCTTTTGTTTTGAATTTGATTAATATGATGACATTTGTGTGATGTTTGTTAAGGAATGATGTTGCTGTTATTGAGTTAATCCAAGGAGACCTCAGAGGTTATTTTCTTTTTTCGATGCCTAGGGATATTGGGGCTAGGCAGGGAAAGGTCCACTGGAAGGTGCGATGGGTCGACCAGCCTGAAGTTGGACGTTTTTGATTTTATTTTCTGAGGTTTCTATGTGTTTGCTCAAAATATGTTTTAATCTAGTTTTAACATCCTTCTTTCAATTGGCTTGGAGTACAGTATGTGGTCGCCTAAGGCAGAGGGGCCGTGAGAGAATTTTCCTGTCTAGATTGTGTGATGGACATTTGAAGACAAGATGACTGCCTGACAGGTTTTTCACTCTCGCACTCCATAAATTTGTTATTTTGTTAAGGTTATGTTGTTGTGAGCACAAATCGGAGTAATTGTTATTTTGTTGAACTTGTAATCATTTTTGTGTTACTCTTTTTCGAGACTCTTTGGAGTCTCGAAGGGGGGAAATATGTAGTGTCTCCTGTGTCACGGTGGCCTGTGGGGTATCGTAAATATCTAACCTTACATAGGATGTGTGTATTTTTGTCTTTTGTCTTTTGCTCATTGCCTTATTTGGTATGAGCCATATGTCCTGTTTTTGGGGACAGCTCCCCTATATAAGCCAGTGGAAAAGAGTATTTGGGGAGATTCTATTTGGCTTTGAATCTTCACGCTGGCAACCAGCTGGTGCCAGAGATTCTGTTCTTGTTTTCAATAAACTTTTTTATGTATGAACAAGACGGGATCGGCGGAGAATTTCTTCATCATCTTCACTTCATCGCTACACAAGTTACTACAATGACGACACCGAAGCCTTGTCTCTGGTTCCTGAACCGACTCATCCAGCAGATCATCCTGCAGCCTCCATCTCCCTCCGTCAAAGGCTACAAGCTTCATTCTCCTTCTGCTGAATGGGTCAATCTATAAATTACGATTGGCTTCAAACACTAAAGTGGTTCTAAATTCATCACCTTTCTATCAACTGCTTCCAGTGACGATCAGTTAATTAGCTTATCTGCTTTTATTCATTCATTCACTGTCTGTTCTTTTGTCATGATTGTTCATTGTTTGTTTGTAGTGTTACTTAATAAATGTTGGTGTATAATTATCATCAGTTCTACTGTGTATTTCTTTGTTTGGGAACTGGAGGTCAATAAAATCAGAGTTTACAACTTTTGGTAATGAGACTAATCAATACAAGTAGATTTGATAAATTTATGATTATTCAACTGAAATATTCTTGATGCCTAATTTAAACATCTAAGTGGTGACGAGTGCAAATTTAATCATGAAGTGTGGTTTCTACATATTTCTGTTCCATATTTTTCTGCTACATTTACACATATATTAATATTATTACACCAGAATGACGGCAGCAGCGTTTCTCTGAAGGACAAAGTCAGATGTTCAGACCTGGAACGTCTGGAGGATCCTCAAAGAACCGTCCTGATGTGGCTTCATGAGTCCTCTTCATCCTGGGCCTGTGCTGGTCTCTGAGCTGTTGCTGTGGATTTCCCACTGGGACTGAGGTCTGTGAGCGCCCCCTGCTGGGCTTGTTGCAGAGCTGATCTTTGGTTTCCAGCTGAATCTCTGTGTTGTGTGTTTTAGTCCTCATGGAGCTTTTTAGCAGCAGCTTGGCTGATAGAGACTCCAGAAGAATCAACGGCTGTGGAGCCCCAGAGTCCATCCTCCACCACATTTCACTTCTGATGTCTTTTCATGACTTTCACTGTTTGTTCATCTCTATTGTTTGATTTCATTCATTGAACCAGACGAAGCCCTGAAAGACCTTTTCAGACACGTCACTGTTTTATATTTCTTGGATTTCTTCACAAACACATTTCATCAGTTCAGATCCTCTTTTCTCTTCTAAACTTCTTCTTCTTTCACCTCAAACTAAAGTAATGACCTGAATAAATGCAGTGAACTGTGTCGTCTGACTGTCCCACTGTAGAAGAATAGAGTCCATGGATGAGCTCAGGTTCTCCATGTGGACGTTCTTTATAGCTGCACCTGTTTGATGGTCAACATGTCAATAATCTGCTTTATTTGACTTGGTTTCATCTGTCATTTATTCAAACAGGACACATCTGTAAAACACAGCTAACAGAAGGCAAATTTATTTGTACAGCACATTTCATGTACAAGACAATTCAAAGTGCTTAAATAAAACATTAAAAGCATTAAAGAAAGAGAAATAAAACATAATCAAAACATTGCGAAAATTTAAATAATGTAGAATAATTATATTAAAATGATTAAAAGCAAGATAAGTTAAAAGATACCGTGCAGATTTCATGCATAGGCGCATGAGAAAAGAAATGTTTTTAACCTGGCTTTAAAAGTTTCCACATTTTGTGAAAGTTTCATCTCCAGTGGCAGTTTGTTCCACGTTTAGTCTGGACTCTGGTCTGGACTAGCTGACCTGAGTTCTTGGATCTGAGGGCCCTGCTGGGTTTATATTCTTTGAACATATCACAGATGTTTTCTGGACCTAAACCGTTCTGGGATTTGTAAACAATCAGTAGGGTTTTAAAATCTATTCTGTAACTGACAGGAATCCAATGTAGAGACTTTAAAACTGGTGTGATGTGTTCAGATCTCTTAGTCCTGGTTAAAACTCTAGCAGCAGCGTTCTGGACGAGCTGCAGCTGTTTAATGCTCTTTTTGGGAAGTTGTGTCAAAAGGCCGTTACAGTAATCGAGTCTACTGGAGATGAACGTGTGGATGAGTTTCTCCTGATCTTTCTGGGAGACAAAACTTTTGATTCTGTTGATGTTTTTCAGGTGGTAAAAAGCTGCTTTGGTGACAGCTTTGATGTGGCTGTTGAAAGTCAGATCTGAGTCTATTAACACTCCAAGGCTCCGGACTGGGTCGGTGGTTTTGAGAGTCTCTAGATGTTTCCTAATGCTGACCCTCTTCTCTTTACTGCCAAACAGAATAATTTCAGTTTTGTCTTCATTTAATTGTAGAAAATTCTCTCATCCAGGTGTTTATTGGCTCCAGACATTGGCACAATAAGTTTGTTGGACTGCAGTCGTCTGGTGACACGGACACATACAGTTGTGTATCAAGAAGTGTGTCAACAGAAGTAACTCTGAGGTTCCAGCCTCCAGTCTGGACCAGGCTCCGGTTCACCTGCTCAGGTGGATGTTCAGGTGTTGTGGGGGCGGGGCTCTGCTGCTCCTTAAAGCAGGTGAACCAGCTGCTCCTCGTTGCTGCTCGTTGAGAGTAAAAAGCCAGTTTGAGGCTGCAGACGGAGCCGAGAGTCTCCTGAAGGTCGCTGAGGACCAAAGTTCTGGTTCCAGCTTCCAGCAGGTTCAGAAGAAGAAGCAACGACCTGCAGCTGAAGGAACAGGTGAGTTCTGACCCGGTTCTGATCAGGTTCTGATCAGGTTCTTTAGCACATCAGACTGAACATCTCCACAGCTTTAAAGGAGTCTAGTCTGATCTGGTTTGGTTTAAACGGATCAGGTGTTCACATGTGGACCTTCTCAGCCAATAGGGAGAGACTTCTTTACCACCTGCAGCCTAAAACCAGAGCAGCTGCGTCCCTCCTGCTTTCCAAACGCTCTTCCTGCTGTGGATAAAATGTGCTGGACAGAAGCAGCTGATGCTTCCACCAGGAGTTCTCCTGAACATCAACCTTCTAAAGAGAAACTCTGCAGATCAGAACGTTCTGGTCTCCAGGTTCTCCTCAGTTCTTCTTCCAGACCTGGTCTTGGTTCAGACCACTGGAGAGAAAAACACCAAGCTGTTCTTCAGGAGTTTCTTTGTTCCTGGTTCTGCAGGTTTGAATGAGTTTGTCCACAAATGTAAAGTTCAGCTTCTCCAAACTGTGCAGGTTCAGATCTTCAGGGTTTAACAGCTGATTCATACGACATCAGATGATTCTGTCCATGTCAGCTGCTCTTGATCAGTTTGTTCCTTTAGAAACTGGATTTAATCCTTTATATTTGAACTGCTGTCAAGTGAATAATGTCCACATCAGAATCAGCTTTTAAGGAAGTGGTTTCAAAATAAAAGCCTTGAACTGAGTTTTAGAGACGTTCCAGACATAAAGTCTGACTTTGGGCTCTTTAAGAAGCACAGTGGAGCTCAGAGGATCAACACGACCGGATGGATGTGAGCAGCAGCACAAGAACTTCACCAGCTTCTGTTGGCAGCACTTTTCTGTCTGTTGCAGGTCGAGGAGACGTGCACGGAGGTGTGCTGGTCACGTGCACGGAGGTGTGTTGGTCACGTGCACGGAGGTGTGTTGGTCACGTGCACGTGGAGATGGAAACCCTGGAGCTGAAACTCTCCTAAACAGGTCAGAAATCCACTGAAAGGTCTTTGATCCAAAACAAGTTCAACCAGCAGACAGAACATTGTAGACCCTGGTCTAACTGTAGACCCTGGTCTGACTGTAGACCCTGGTCTGACTGTAGACCCTGGTCTGACTGTAGACCCCGGTCTGACTGTAGGCCCCGGTCTGACTGTAGGCCCCGGTCTGACTGTAGACCCCGGTCTGACTGTAGGCCCCGGTCTGACTGTAGACCCTGGTCTGACTGTAGACCCCGGTCTGACTGTAGACCCTGGTCTGACTGTAGACCCTGGTCTGACTGTAGGCCCTGGTCTGACTGTAGACCCTGGTCTGACTGTAGACCCTGGTCTGACTGTGGACCCCGGTCTAACTGTAGACCCCGGTCTAACTGTAGACCCCGGTCTGACTGTAGACCCTGGTCTGACTGTAGACCCTGGTCTGACTGTAGGCCCTGGTCTGACTGTAGACCCTGGTCTGACTGTAGACCCTGGTCTGACTGTGGACCCCGGTCTGACTGTAGACCCCGGTCTGACTGTAGACCCCGGTCTGACTGTAGACCCTGGTCTGACTGTAGACCCTGGTCTGACTGTAGACCCTGGTCTGACTGTGGACCCTGGTCTGACTGTAGACCCTGGTCTGACTGTAGACCCTGGTCTGACTGTAGACCCTGGTCTAGCTGCAGACCCTGGTCTGACTGTTAAACAGATTCATTGTCTATAAATCAGCTGAGTCATTGTTTGATTTCTGCTCTCGTCGTTCAGATGAACCAAAGCTCCACAGTGAACATGTCTCTGAAGTTGGACCATTCAAAGCTTCTGACTCCGGTTTCTCTCTTCTTGTCTTTCAGGTCCATCTTCCAACAGTAAGATCAGTTTCTCATTACTTCCTTTCATCTTCCTCTTTCCTTTCTCTGCATGTTGCTTCCTGTAACGGTCCGAAGTGTCTCTGAGCCTCAGTCTGACTCCATCACCTGGTTCTGTGTGGAACAAACCAGATGAGCGTGGGGTTTCACAGCGAGCAGTCGGACCGTTACGTCCTGATCCAGGCAGATCCACCAACAATCAGTGATGCTTCATGTTCCTCCTTCCTGTCTGTCCGTCCTCCATAGTTGCGTCGAACAGGTGCGCCGTCTGATGATCGAGTAGATCGGCTGATCTACCCACGGTAAGTTCGTTTAGTTCCTCCTGCTGATGGGTCCTCTCCTCGGCCGCCGTGCCGACCTGTTCTGTCCTTTCCAACATGGCCGCCTACCATGTCTATGCCCGTCTTGGCCGCCGTGTCGGCCTCTTCGTTTCCACCTGTCTGTCATTTTCCCATTTACGCCAATCCGTTCGTCCAACATGGCCGCCGATCCGTAGTTTGAAGCCATGTTGGAGAAGAAACTATTTTGATCGACCAAAGGTGAGTCATGTTTTTATTCTCTGCTCTGGTGGTTTGGTTTCGGCCGCTGTGCCACCTGTTTCTCCAACATGGCCTCCGTGCCATCTGTGTTTCCAACATGGCCGCCGGCCAGTGTTCAGTCCAACCCATCTCTGAAGACCATCGCATTTGTTTCTTGTCGGTTCTTTCCTCCATCTGTCCCATCTGTGTTTAAAGATGGCCGCCGCCTCTGCAGAGCCTTAAAGCTGCCAGCAGGTGGCGCCTCCTGGCTGCTGCTACACCTGATCTGTTACCTCTGAGTTCCTTTAGTCCTCTGTAGTTCCATTTAGAGGAAACTACAAGATAAAGCAGGAAGTGGTCACGTCTGGTTTAAAAAGACGCTGACAACCAATAACAGTCCACAGAGCAGCGGCCATCTTGAATACAGACTGTTAAGGTGGTGAAGCTGCTAATGATGCTAAACTGTCTCCAACTGATCTGTCCTCCTCCTGTCTCTGTCCAACATGGCTGCCGTGACTCTCTTTACCTATCGCCAAGACGGCCATGTCTCTATCTGTGGCCCATCTTTGTGTGCCTGTGTGTCCCCACACTTCCGTCCTATTATGTGTGTCCTCATGTGTGTGTGTGACCATTTGTTTGTTTGTGTGTCCTTGTATGTGAGTCCCAATACTTGTGTCCCATTTTGTGTCCCCATATTTGAATCCGCTATGTGTGTCCCCGTGCGTGTGCTTGTGTCCCTGTACATACGTCCTCATAGGTGTGTGTGTCACCATCTGTTTTGCTGTCTATGTCCCTGTTTGTGTGTATCCGTATGTGTGTGTGACCGTTTGTTTGTGTGTCCTCCGTATGCGTTTTATTGTGTGTATGTCCTTATCCCCAAACTTGTGTCCCCATATGTGTGTAACCGTATGTATGTGTGTGACCATTTATTTGCTTGTGTGTCCTCTTATGTGTGTCCCCATATGTGTGTGTCTGTTTGTTTGTGTGTGTGTGTCCCCGTCTGTGTCCCCATATTTGAGTCCCCATTCATGTGTCCTCATAGGTGTATCCCTGTGTGTGTCTGTGTGTGCGTCCGTTTGTCTGTATGTGTGTCCCCGTTTGTGTGACACTTTGCTTGAGTGTCTCTGTGAGTGCGTCCCCCTTTGTGTGTGTGTGTGTGTGTGTGTGTGTGTGTGTGTGTCGCTGTGATTGGATAATCAGCTGAGTGATGACACCTGCTCCAGGAAGTGGCTGACCTTCCATCAAACCCTGGTTCGGCTCATCATCTGGTGCTGGATGCTGGTTCTGCTCCTGGACTTGTGGTTCTTGGTTCTGTTCAGTCCCCCTCCTGACAAACGTATGAAGGTTCTGAACATCTGCTCTGTACTGGGTTCTTTCTGATCTCACACCAAGCCTCAATAGTAGCATCAGCATCTCCAGGTGACTCCCCTCGTCCCTGCTCCTTCCTCTAGCTTCCCTCCAGAGGGCGCTACAGTTCTCTGGTTAGCTCCGTCTGCTTCCTGTCAGTCTCCCAGCTCCTCCAATAGTCGCTTCCCTTTCCCCGCCTCACTGAGTATCTGACCAATCTAAACTGATGTCTTTATAAACGTCCACATTTGATGATTAAAAGTCAGGTTTCTCCACATCTGGTGTTAAAATGTGCATCATCAGGAAATAAAGAAGCACAGCCGTCTTCATGTCCACCAACACTCTGCTCTTTACTGATTCTTCAGATCAACATTTAAATGCCTCCTGTTTCTTTTCCACATCTGCATTGATTGAAATTATAACACATTGATTAATATTTATTTGTAGTGTGAAGACTAAGAACCAGCCCTGGACACCTTTAAAGCCTCATCACTAGATGGTATCAGTCACATGTGCAGTTCAAACTCCTGAACACAGCTGAAGACATGAAGATATACAAACGGAGAAGTTATGTCCACAAAATCATTACACACTTAAAAGATACAATCACAGTTTACAGTAATCTTCTTTTGGTTTCTTCTGTCCAACCAACAAACTCCAGTGAGTGACAGGAACGAACCCCATAATAATCTATGCCCTCTATGTTAAGACTCATTAATAATGTTTGCAGCTGAAAGGTTGATGTGTTTTAAATCTTGTAGCCCTGCGTTGGACAGCGTTGTGGGAACAGGTCCCTCCAGGTCCGTTTCTACTGCTGATCATACAGCTGGAGGTTTGGTCCAGTTTGACGCTGCTACCCAGAGGACTTCTCACCGAACACAGTGTTGAACTTTGTGTACAGTTTCTTGTGTCTCCTTTTTGACGGGGTCACTGAGGACGTCATTACAGTGTGGTTGATGGTGTAGGCGTACTGCTTCTTCAGGGCGTCCTTATCCAGCTTCATTCTTGTCTGTCTTTTCCCCAGACAGGCAGTGAGGTGGAGGGTGGCCTGAAACCTGGAGAACATGAGCACCAGCGACAGGGCCAAGGAGACCACAGAGAAGGGGATGGGACCTTCCTCTCCTGGGAGGATGAACGGGATGAGGATGCGGTTTCTGCCTGGTCGGCCGTACTCATCTTCCAGCTCCTCCAACCTTTTCCATGCTCCATCCTTCGGTGGCTTCAGAGGACTCAGCGTGATGTTGGGAATCTTGTTACCTCCAGCCTTCTTCATTGAGTTCCACTCTTCTGGCAGCTTTGTGGGTCGATGCTTCTCATCAGGGATCTGACAGGAGACTACAGGTGAATACCTATCTCTACAGTAGAAAACTCTGTCCCGAGGGTTGATGGTTCCTGTGGCGATGTCGTACGCTGCATCAGCAGTCAGAACACAGTTCCATGGAGAATACAGAACCACGTCTTTGAGGGTTTCCAGAGGCAGCAGGCAGCTGGCTGGAATCATCTGGTCTGTGATCGATCCATGAGCCACGAAGATGATGTCCACGTTGTTGCTGTGGTTCTTCTTCTCCTCCTTATCAACTTGTTGTTGCAGGAAATAAAACATGTCCACGAGTTTGGAGAAGGCCTCGGATTCTGAGTTGTCCTTCAGCCACCGTCGAGTAGCTTCGTCTCTGCAGTATTTCATTGCAAACCTTATCAAGGATTTCTTTTTATCGGCGCTCCTCTCTGGGTTTTCAATGTTGTTCTTCAGATTGCTCAACTCCTGCAACAGTTTCCTGTGACACAAATAAAAGAGGATTCAATCAGTTCATCACCGTTACAGCTGACAGCAGGTTCAGTCCACATGAAGTCTGCTAAGTCTGATAAAGTTCCTCCAGAACCTCCTCAGACCATCTGGTCCTTCATCTCCAGAACCTCCATCACTGGTCAGAGTTCTACCTTCAGACTATGAAGGTCTCCTTGAAGTCCATAGAGGGGGGTCCACATGGATCAGAACCTCATCAGTCCAGCAGATAGACACATGACATGTAGGAGGAACAACACACTGGAGTTCTGGTAGAACCTGGACCCAGATCAGTTTACATCCATCCAGGTGTCACAGTCTGATCACTACACCTGGTTTCTGTTCATTCTGTCTATAACCAGCTGTGAGCATCAGTATTATGGGATGTCTCATTGTGTGAACAGTTTAATGTCTATGACATGGAGTCCTAGAAGCCATCAGCTGTTCTAATAAACATGTGAACACTAATGTTGTTCCTACATCTTACAGATAGAAGACGCACTCAACAGAGTTATACTATGATTATATTCTATAAGTATAGTTTTATATATAAGTTACTGCAGATGAAGAACCATCTGGTTCTGAGGAGGTTCTGGAGGAACTTTATCAGATTGGGTTGATTCTGTACAGAACGACCCAACAAAGAGAGTTCGAAGCTCCATCAGTGTTCCAGCAGACGACACGTCCAAAATAAAGAGGCTGATATGGTTCAACCAGCTTAGATGATCTGTTATATTCATTTTCAGACACTCACCTGATGTCCTTCAGCTCATTCCTCATCTTCTCAGATGAATCTCGTATGGCTTCTGCTTGTTTTCTCATATTTTTAATGTCTTCTGTCACATAGTTTCCTTTGGCCAGACTTATAGAACTAACAATCAGGTCAGGGACTGAACAGAGAAGACCAACTGCTCCACCCCCAATCTGGAAGAGATGACTTATCATGAAAAGACCAGACAGTCTGCATTCATTCAACTGTAACTGAAGTCCCTGAGTTTAAACACTAGAAAACCCTGGATGGTAAAACAAGCATCCAAGGTTTTACTGACCAAACTCATGGTCAGGAAACGTTTCCCAGCCTCTTTACTCAGCTACTGGTTCAGTAAATCACAGTTCAGATAGAATCCAGAACCCTCAAAAAAACCTGAGAAGCCTTTTAAAGATTCAGTATCTCCAGAGATAAAACTAACAGCCATGAAACGTGTTGAACAGACAGAATAGATCCATCAGATCAGAACGACTAAATGGATGCAGCAGAGAACACAGTTTAAATACTGGACCTTCAAAAATGGAAAGAAGGTTTTAAATTACAAAGTTTCTTATGATAGAGTTCAACATCCAGACATGAAGCAGCTTGTAGCTCTGAACATGTAACACCAACATATAGACCCCTATGAACACCAACATCTAGACCCCTATGAACACCAATATCTAGACCCCAAAGGACACCAAAATCTAGACCCCTATGAACACCAACATCTAGACCCCTATGAACACCAATATCTAGACCCCAAAGGACACCAAAATCTAGACCCTATGAACACCAACATCTAGACCCCTATGAACACCCTATGAACACCAACATCTAGACCCCTATGAACACCAACATCTAGACCCTATGAACACCAACATCTAGACCCCTATGAACACCAACATCTAGACCCTATGAACACCAACATCTAGACCCCTATGAACACCAACATCTAGACCCTATGAACACCAACATCTAGACCCCTATGAACACCAACATCTAGACTCCCCCTATGAACACCAACATCTAGACCCCTATGAACACCAACATCTAGACCCTATGAACACCAACATCTAGACCCTATGAACACCAACATCTAGACCCCTATGAACACCAACATCTAGACCCTATGAACACCAACATATAGACCCTATGAACACCAACATCTAGACCCCTATGAACACCAACATCTAGACCCTATGAACACCAACATCTAGACCCTATGAACACCAACATCTAGACTCCTATGAACACCAACATCTAGACCCTATGAACAGCAAAATCTAGACCCCTATGAACACCAACATCTAGACTCCTATGAACACCAACATCTAGACCCCTATGAACACCAACATCTAGACCCCTATGAACACCAACATCTAGACCCCTATGAACACCAACATCTAGACCCCTATGAACACCAACATCTACACCCCTATGAACACCAACATCTAGACCCCTATGAACAGCAACATCTAGACCCCTATGAACACCAACATCTAGACCCCTATGAACACCAAGATCTAGACCCTAAAAACACCAACATCTAGACCCCTATGAACACCAACATCTAGACCCCTATGAACACCAACATCTACACCCCTATGAACACCAACATCGAGACCCCTATGAACACCAACATCTAGACCCCTATGAACACCAACATCTAGACCCCTATGAACACCAACATCGAGACCCCTAAGGACACCAACATCTAGACCCCTATAAACACCAACATCGAGACCCCTAAGGACACCAACATCTAGACCCTATGAACACCAACATCTAGACCCCTATAAACACCAACATCTAGACCCCTATGAACACCAACATCTAGACCCCTATAAACACCAACATCGAGACCCCTATGAACACCAACATCTAGACCCCTATAAACACCAACATCGAGACCCCTAATGACACCAACATCTAGACCCCTATGAACACCAACATCTAGACCCCTATGAACACCAACATCGAGACCCCTATGAACACCAACATCTAGACCCCTATAAACACCAACATCGAGACCCCTAATGACACCAACATCTAGACCCCTATAAACACCAACATCTAGACCCCTATGGACACCAACATCTAGACCCTATGGACACCAAAATCTAGACCCCTATGAACACCAACATCTAGACCCCAAAGGACACCAAGATCTAGACCCCAAAGGACACCAACATTTAGACCCCTATGAATACCAATATCTAGACCCTATGAACACCAACATCTAGACCCCTATGAACACCAACATCTAGACCCCTATGAATACCAACATCTAGACCCTATGAACACCAACATCTAGACCCTATGAACACCAATATCTAGACCCCTATGATCACCAACATCTAGACCCCTATAAACACCAACATCGAGACCCCTATGAACACCAACATCTAGACCCCTATAAACACCAACATCTAGACCCCTAATGACACCAACATCTAGACCCCTATAAACACCAACATCGAGACCCCTATGAATACCAACATCTAGACCCTATGAACACCAACATCTAGACCCTATGAACACCAATATCTAGACCCCTATGATCACCAACATCTAGACCCCTATAAACACCAACATCGAGACCCCTATGAACACCAACATCTAGACCCCTATAAACACCAACATCTAGACCCCTAATGACACCAACATCTAGACCCCTATGGACACCAACATCTAGACCCTATGGACACCAAAATCTAGACCCCTATGAACACCAACATCTAGACCCCTATGAACACCAAGATCTAGACCCCAAAGGACACCAACATTTAGACCCCTATGAATACCAACATCTAGACCCTATGAACACCAACATCTAGACCCCTATGAACACCAACATCTGGACCCCTATAAACACCAACATCGAGACCCCTATGGACACCAACATCTAGACCCTATGAACACCAACATCTAGACCCCCTATGAACACCAACATCTAGACCCCTATGAACACCAACATCTAGACCCCTATGAACACCAACATCTAGACCCCTATGAACACCAAGATCTAGACCCCAAAGGACACCAACATTTAGACCCCTATGAACACCAACATCTAGACCCCTATGAACACCAACATCTAGATTATGTATATTTGAAGGTGTCTGACTTGACAGTGTTTTTGATACTCACTTGTCCGACCGCCTTTGCTGTTGCTTTGGTTCCAGCTGAAGCTGCCACTGTACTAAATCCTTTAGCAGCTGCTGTTTTACCTGCCTTTGTAGCTGTACCCTTGAAAACTTCTTTTGACGCCACATATATAACAAACTGTGAGAGCAGGCCAAACATTGGTACCGACATCTTCAGAAGATGTTCAGCAATGTCCTCAGAGCTTGGGTTTGTGCTCAGACGCAACAGTATTTTGGACAGTCTGATGTTGTCATTGATTAGAAGGCCATGCTCTTTGGCCATCGATCTCAGGAGTTTCTCCATGACATAATCTTCAGGAGAATCTGCCACAGTCCATCCTTGGCTCTCCCATTCATTTTTCAGGGTGTTAATGAGTTTCTTGATTTCCTCAACATGCTTTTTGATGTTCTCTGTAGTCTGATTTGCCCTATCCAAGAAGTCACTTGATATGACCATGTCTACAATACTAGAACCCACACTGGTGGCCACACCGAGCCCTGAAACTACAGCTCCTGTTGTAGCTAGCAAAGGTAGCGCTGCTCCTCCTGTTACCACAGTCAATATACCTGCTGCTGTCATGGCAACTGCACCACCAACAGACATTGAGCTCCCAACTACCTGACTGATGTTAACATCCTTCTTATGTTCTTCAAGCTCAGAGGCCAACTGGTTCAACCTCGCTGCACCTTTACTTTGAAGGTCCAACCAGGAGAAGATTAATTTTACCAGACTGTCAGCAGGATCCATGATGTGATCGAACTGAAACACATTCACAAGATGAAAGTTTTCTGTTTTATTGGTGTTCAATATTGTTCATGGTCAGTTTAATTTAGTTTTATTTATTTTTTTTTTACAAAAATTTACTAAAAAGACTCTTTCATGTCAGAGTGAAACCAGATTTCTAAAAAGTGATGCAATCGAGAGACCTGGAGACAGAGGTTCATCCACTAAATACTGACTGGAAGGAGGAGAACACTGATGGGATCACTGGTTTTAAGTTTTATAATGTTGATTAAGTAACATCACTTTGTAGAAACTTTGACATGAAAGAGTCTTTCTTGAAAGTTGTTTAAGAACAATAAAACCTTGTCATATTAGAGTGAATACTTCAAACATTGTTCAACAGACTTGACATAAAACAGCATCATGGACTAAATTGCTTTGGGAGCCTACCTTTGCTGTAGAGCAACACCTGATTTGACGTTTGTTGATAAAGTTCCTCCGTCTGTTATTCAACGTCCAGGTTTGTGTTTTATAGTGTTGAACAGAGGAGGAGTCAGTCCGACTTCATCGTTCAACACCCAGCAGATTCTGCAACATTTCCAGTGTTAATGTTTAACACTGGAAATCCCAGCAAGACTGGTTTCAGTTTTGACTTGTGGTATGATAACAGACGTAATAACGTTCTTATAAGTGAAACTAAATCAGAAATCATTTTCTTTAGAGTCTCTAATCTTCTGGCTGCCTTAAAACAGTCTAAAAGTTCATACAAGTTTCTAAAAATTCCTACAAGTTTCTAAAAGTTCCTACAAGTTCCTACAAGTTTCTAAAAGTTCTAAAAGCCGTAGGCCGAGACAACAGTCAGAGACCTGTCCCCAACCCGAAGGCACAGGGACGCGACCTTCTCGTTCACCGGGGTGAACTCCAACACATGGCGGCTGAGCTGTGGAGACGTGAGCAAGCCCACGCCAGCTCGCCGCCTCTCACCATGGGCAACTCCAGAGAAATGGAGAGTCCAGCCCCTTTCGAGAAGCTGAGTTCCAGAGCCCAAGCTGTGCGTGGAGGTGAGCCCGACTATATCGAGACGGTATCTCTCAACCTCCCGCACAAGCTCAGGCTCCTTCACCCCAGTGAGGTGATGTTCCACGTCCCAACGGTTAGAGTCTGTGTCCGGGGATCGGGTCGCCGAGGCCCCCGCCGTCGACTGCCGCCCGATCCACAAAGCACCCGGCCCCTACGAGTCCTTCTGCGGGTGGTGGGTCCGCAGGAAGGGGGGCCCACGTCGTCCGTTCGGGCTATGCCCGGCCGAGCCCCGTGGGCCAAGGCTCGGCCACCAGGCACTCCCTTGCGAGCCCCGACCCCAGGCCTGGCTCCAGGGTGGGGCCCCGGCTGCGCCGTGCCAGGTGACGTCACGGTCCTGTTCTTTAGACTTCTCATAGGGGCTTTGTGAACTGGAGGAGCTTCATCACTTTATTCAGTCACACGTCAACAACACGACAACCTGCTTCAACACGACGACACACGGAGAGATCTCCAGATGAAGACCAGGAGGACCTGAAGTCAGCAGAGACCAGCAGTGAGGCTGAGCTCCAGAGTTCTCCACTGCTGTTCTGGGAGGTTCTGGAGCACAGATCTGCTGGACGTTCACCTCCTAGAAGGTCTGCTGACGAAGCTGAGCTCTCTGCCTAAAGGCTCCAACATCAGGAAAACGTTCCTGTTCCAACCCTCAGAGAACGTTCCCACAACATACGCCAACAGCACAGACAGGTTTTAATGTGATGTTGAAGGAACGTTTTACAGACACTCATCATCTCAAACAATGTTCCTCTAAAGACTTTCAGCTGAGACATTCGGAGAACGTTGTCAGGAACACAGATGATGGTCCATGAGAACAGAGGAGGAACGTGTTCCAGATGTTATTAAGGCCTCAGATGACAGAACGTTCTTTCTACGTTCCTGTCCTGTCATATGTCACCATCATGCTTCCTGGAATGTTCTGAAGATGTTCTGAGGATGTTATAAAATCTATGAAGTGTTCCCACAACGTTCCATGACAACAAAGGAAGAACACTGTCTGTAACTTTCAGTCTTGAGAACGTTCTGACAACGTTTTCACCAAACGTTGTCAGAACGTCTTTATTGTCCTGCGTCGGTAGAACTGTGGAGAACCTTCTCAGATGAGGTTCTAGCTGAGGTGAGTCGTCTTCATCTCTTCAGCTCGTCTCTCACTGGAAGACAAACAGAACAGGTGGGTGAATGCTGAGCTCTGATTCCAACATAATAAAGTTCTTATCAGTGAAACTAAATCAGAAAGCATTTCTTAGGAGACTCTTATCTGTTCATGTCCTTGGTTCCAGGTGTGTTCCAGGTCAGGGCAATAACTCCCCAGAGCCTCTGGACTGTTTTATAACAGCTGTGGATTCCTGGAAATCACCTGACTTACCTTCTAGAGGTGAAACGTCTTCAAAGAAGTCAGGCTAGTCCAGATGCTACGATTGAAACCATTTTTACAGAGTTTGATCTTAAAGTGACGTTTAACTGGATTTAAATCTGCTGAAAACATCATTTTACAGATGTTGGAGGTTTAATTAGTTTAATAAATGTTTTCTAGTCAATGTTCATTTTTATTCAAAAATCTAAACAAAGTTTAAGTGAGAGATGAGTTTTAATTTGTGAGGTCAGTAAAATAAAACTGATCAAGTTTGGAACCATTTTCTGCTGAATTCAGTTTCAGCAGGTGGCGCTGCAGCCGATCTCAGCTGGAAGAAACAGAGAAGTGACTCTGACCGTTCAATAACAGGAATAAGACGAATATTAACTCATTGACTGCCATTGACGTGTTTTTACGTCATGTATGTTTTTCAACGGGAGGCGGTAGGGGACATTCTGGTGCAGCTCTCCTATAAATGTCAGACTTGTACTGTAGTGTAGAGACCATCTGGAGCCTGTAGGAGGCAGCAGTGCAACGATCTGGATGAGAGATGAGCCGCGATAATGGCACATAGCCAAGAAGAGGTCGAGGTTTGATGAGGGAGAAAACGGAGAAAC
Source organism: Dascyllus trimaculatus (assembly GCA_024666655.1). NCBI lineage: Eukaryota > Metazoa > Chordata > Actinopteri > Pomacentridae > Dascyllus > Dascyllus trimaculatus. The sequence continues at coordinate 30,830,696 of CM045458.1, read as the reverse complement.
GAGAGAAGACGGTTAAGTTCAAGCAGCTCAGACTGGATCAGAGCATGTGAGGCTCTAAATAGAGGATTGAGAGTCGCCATCGTGAGAGAAGACGATCATCAACCCGGGCCAAGTGGTGATACTCGGCACGTTTCACGACACCGCATTTCTCCACAGCCCAGCTCAGAAGAATCTGGATCGGATGAATTCAGAACCTGATCCAGATTCTCCAGATGATCGGCTGCCGTCTGGGTCAACCGGAGCAGCAGAGCCTCGTTCCAGATTCTCCAGAAGACATGAAGGAGGTGAGAACTAACCTGCTTTATACATAAAGATCCACTTGATCTGCTAACTTGCTAGCTAGCTAACTTTTACTGCTGTTGTTTTGAGCGTGGTTTGACAGATAATCGGTCCGACATCAACGCGATCCCGACCTCAAAGCGATCCCCGTCCCCCCTCCTTCAGTCCAGGCCACATGAACCCCATTTAGCCCCACTACATCATATAAACTACTGTAAAATCTGTTGTAAGGACTGACGTGAAGCAATGTTCAATTTACAGATGATGCATCCAGCAGAGATCCACTCCTGTTGGCAGCTAAGAAGCAGGTAAAAAAGCATCTTTCTCCACATCACACTGCAGCAAACACGTGTATTTTTATGTTAATTGTATGTATTTCTATAATTTACAGGTCGTCCATCCAGCAGAGGTCATGAGGAAGACCCCAACCCACCAGATTCACATCCACAAACACAAACCTGGAAATAAGTTCATACATGTTTGTCAGATGTAAAATTGTAATAGTACATTGTTCTACATTTGTGAAATAATAATAATTTTGCCATCCAAAGCTCTTTCTCATTGTTGTTTTTATTGTTTGATAGAAGGAACCAGTGTTCAGATGTTTGAGGTTCACTAAAGCTAAAAACATGAGCCTCTAAGTTTCTGTTCTGTTTGTTTCTTTTCACTAAAACCTGTTTTCTCAGCTTTTTGGTCAGAAACTGGCGTTTTGAGTAAAACTTGCCTCTATTCAACTGCTGATTATGGAAGAATTAAATAAGCTGGAAACAAACTTTTTTTTACTGATGAAAGTAGAAAGTCTACTCTTTCAGAATCTGGTTTCAGATTTTACCTGATCATAATACTAAATACTCTGTGGGTCTTGAAAAATCAGTCAAAATGCTTAACTCTAGCCTGATTTATCCGTTCCATTACCTTCTGATGTGTGTTTGGGGTCATTGTCCTGTTGAACACCCAACTGAACCAAAGATCCAACCTTCAGGCTGATGATTTTAGGTTATCTTGAAGAACTTGAAGCTAATCCTCCCTCTTCATTTTCCCATTTACTCTGTAAAGCTCCAGTTCCATTGGCAGTAAAACAGCCCCACAGCATGATACTACCACCACCGTGCTTGGGGTTAAAGGCCTCACCTTTTCTCCTCCGAACATATTGCTGGGCTTTGTTTTGTTTGGTCTGACCACAGAACTTTCCTTCAGAAGGTTTTATCTTTGTCCAGGTGATCAGCAGCAAACTTCAGTGGAGCCTTAAGGTGCTGCTTTTGGATCAACGGCTTCCTTCTTCCTTCCAGCCTCTCAGTCCATGACGATGCTAAACACACCTGGCTGTGGACTCTGACACCTGTGTTCCAGCAGCTTCTAATTCTTGGCAGATCTGCTTTTTGGTGGTTCTCGGTCGACTCTTCACCCTCCAAGCACTTTATACTTACAAACAACTTGGGACCTGCAGCTGCTTTGAAATGGCTCCAAGTGACTTTCCTGACTTGTTCAGTTCAATGATTGGCTTCTTCAGATCCGTGCTGAGCTCCTTTGACGTTTCCATTGTAGCGTTTGTATCCAATGAGCCTTATTTAAATGGCCTCAGAGGAGTCACCAGCTGTAGTCAATCATAGTCACTCACCAGAAGTTAAGGGGCCATGATATGAAGCTCATCTCATTGACACGACTTTCTAAGTCACCAAAGCTGCTAATTCATGTTGCTGAATGTTTATTTATGAGGCAGCAGATTTGGTCACTTTTCCTGTTAACCCATAATAAAGTCATAAAAGATCCAAACTTCATGAATGTTTATTGTGACTGAGAAGTTTCTGTTTCAATCAGTCTATGAGAGAAAAATCAGAGCTACAGAAATAAGTGGAAACTCAAGAGAACCATGACTTTATGTTCTTTATAAGTGGATGTAAACTTTTGACCTCATGTGATCTCATAAAGCAGAGTCTGTTGTCAGGATTATACCAGTGCAAATATCTATAGACAGTAAAAATCTGTAAAGTAAAAAGATTGTGAAGAACATTTAAGAGGAACCAGGACCTGGACAGTGAGAGTCCAGACCTGAAGCCAGCAGAGGAAGGTAGAGCAACACAACCCCTCCAGCAATGATGGACTCTGGTGATGGAGGAAGATGATGGAGTCAAACCCCACAAAGGTTCAATATTTCCAGATTCCACAGTTTTTATTTGCCACATGCTCTTATAGTTTGTGCAGAGAAATGCAAAGTGACTGTTCTCAAGGCTGTTCAGCAACAAGACATTATAAAAGATGTCCTCCAGGGTGGGGGGTCCTCCAGGGTGGGGAGTCCTCTAGGGTGAGGAGTCCTCCAGGGTGGGGGGTCCTCCAGGGTGGGGAGTCCTCCAGGGTGAGGGGTCCTCCAGGGTGAGGAGTCCTCCAGGGTGAGGAGTCCTCCAGGGTGGGGAGTCCTCCAGGGTGGGGAGTCCTCCAGGGTGGGGAGTCCTCCAGGGTGGGGAGTCCTCCAGGGTGTGGAGTCCTCCAGGGTGGGGGGTCCTCCAGGGTGGGGAGTCCTCCAGGGTGGGGAGTCCTCCAGGGTGGGGGGTCCTCCAGGGTGGGGAGTCCTCCAGGGTGGGGGTCCTCCAGGGTGAGGAGTCCTCCAGGGTGGGGGGTCCTCCAGGAGTCCTCCTGGGTGAGGAGTCCTCCAGGGTGGGGGGTCCTCCAGGGTGGGGAGTCCTCCAGGGTGGGGAGTCCTCCAGGGTGGGGAGTCCTCCAGGGTGGGGGGTCCTCCAGGGTGAGGAGTCCTCCAGGGTGAGGAGTCCTCCAGGGTGAGGGGTCCTCCAGGGTGAGGAGTCCTCCAGGGTGGGGAGTCCTCCAGGGTGAGGAGTCCTCCAGGGTGAGGAGTCCTCCAGGGTGGGGAGTCCTCCAGGGTGGGGGGTCCTCCAGGGTGGGGGGTCCTCCAGGGTGGGAGTCCTCCAGGGTGGGGGGTCCTCCAGGGTGGGGGTCCTCCAGGGTGGGGAGTCCTCCAGGGTGGGGAGTCCTCCAGGGTGGGGGTCCTCCAGGGTGAGGAGTCCTCCAGGGTGAGGAGTCCTCCAGGGTGGGGGGTCCTCCAGGGTGGGGGGTCCTCCAGGGTGGGGAGTCCTCCAGGGTGAGGAGTCCTCCAGGGTGGGAGTCCTCCAGGGTGGGGAGTCCTCCCTCCAGGGTGGGAGTCCTCCAGGGTGGGGAGTCCTCCAGGGTGGGGAGTCCTCCAGGGTGGGGAGTCCTCCAGGGTGAGGAGTCCTCCAGGGTGGGGAGTCCTCCAGGGTGGGGGGTCCTCCAGGGTGGGGAGTCCTCCAGGGTTAGGAGTCCTCCAGGGGGGGAGTCCTCCAGGGTGGGGAGTCCTCCAGGGTGGGGAGTCCTCCAGGGTGGGGAGTCCTCCAGGGTGGGGAGTCCTCCAGGGTGAGGAGTCCTCCACCCACGGTTCCCTCTGCCAACCTCAGCACCGTCTGCAGGGTCTCTGGTCCCACCAGTGATGTTCCTGAACCACTGGGATGTTCCCAGTCAAAGCTCTCTCCACCACTCCATTGTAGAACGTCTTCAGGACCTTCAGAGGGACTCTGGGTTTTACTGACTGAACAGAACAAAAGAAGATCAGACCGCTGATGAAATTCAAAGATCCATTCAGATTGTTCTGGTCATACAGTGAATCGTGCCAAAAGGAGGAGGGTGGAGGCCTTTTACAATCAACAATTGATTTCCAGGAATTGGAGTGGCATTCATGAACGTCATACTTTCACTTCCTGCTGCTATATTTAGTTTGTTTTCCAGATCCAGCAGCTTCTCAGTGAGTCTATAAAGAGCTGCTCTGTCCAGTGGATCCTTCATACTGATCAGTGCTGCTGCCTGGATCCACCTCTTCACTGCTGTAAGTCTGATTCTAGCTGATGTTCTTCACCTTCACCTGTTCATTCTATTATTTTTTCTAGGAGGTTTGATGTCATTTGTTTAATCCAGTGTCTAATTGTTGGTCTATGAGTTGTTTTCCAGAACAGAACTTCCATTTTTACCAGTTAGAAGCTGAGGTTCATCCACACATGTTCATTTTATTAAAGCTGTTTTTCTGGATAAACAGTGCAATGAAATTCTTTCTGAGATAATCTGACATGTCAGTTTCCAGATCTTCCTTCCAAGCACGTTGCTTATATCATGAGAGTGTTACAGGATTCAGATGTGATGCTCTTTTAAACTGTCCTTTGTTTTCAACGTCTCAGTGAGAGTCTGTGGGGTTTAGTCAGTCTGTTGTTCTGATGTCTTTTACTGAGCTTCTAGTTGTAGGAATTTAAAACGTGATTCTGTTCAGGTTAAATTCATGCTTCAGTTGTTCCAAAGACATCATGATGTCAGAATGTGATGGATCCAGATCCAGGATCTTTTCCAGTCCTTTAGAAGTCCAGATTTTAGATGTAGCATCAGCTGTTCCTGCTGTGAAGAGCTGGTTGGTCCATGTTGGGCTGAGTCTGGTTCTTCTACACATCTTCTCACATCGTATTCTGATCTTGTGTCTGACTACTGGGCTGCTGCTGCTCCGTCTCTGTAGATGTTTCACTGAGTAAAAGTAAGGAGAATCCTTTGTAGACAAGTAGAACATGATGGACCAGAAATAAGAAGAAGAAGTCTGGACATTTGAACCTCCACCATCAAACAGCAAATATAACAGAGACAGACGAAGCCCTGCTGTTCTATTGTTGCACATGAATCAACACATAGTTGTTGAATCTTCAGATATAAACCTGGAGGTGATCTGGTGAACCCTGGCAGGGGAATGTTTAGAAAGAGATGAAGGAGCTTTGGTCAATATTAATTATTACTGAAGCAGGCAGAGACGTCCATCTGTCAACTGAGTCTGCAGTTTCTTCCATTAGTGCTCCATAATTAACCCTTTAAGGTCTGAAGGGCATTTGGCTGTTTTTGACTACTTTTGAGTTTCTCTTTATATTTCACCTTAGAAACTGTTTATCTGGCTCTGCTTGGTGTCTTTTTTCACCACAACCTCACCTATGTGACTGTACAGGTATTTATTCATTTTTATATAAAGTATGAACACACTGTACCTAAAATTCCAGAAAAAATACAAAATCTGAGTAGGAAAAAGTTCGATTTTTCACTGTGGACACCCAAAAACATGTGAAATGGACCATTTTTCTAACTTAGAATGCTAATATAAATAGTAAACTTCAAAAAACAATGTCAACATTTAGCAAACAGCACAGTTATACACACTGTTTGCACTAAAATACAGAAAATTCCCAGGCGCTTTTGTACAGTTTTTTTTACAGCTATTTCCAAAACCATCAGGTGTTATAATAAGACTGTACAGGAATTATTTATTCCACTCCAGAAATCAGTGGAGTGGCTCAAATAATCAGTGACTTTGGCCTCACAGGGTCTCAGAGGCCAAATCCACCTTCTCTGTCCCCCCACAGTGGGGAAGGGGGGCGTCTCAGACCTGCTGCTGATCTTCTCTCATTCTAAAGTCACATCTAAGGCACAGAAAGACACAAGAAACATGACAGATCTGTGAGATTTAGTGTGTTTGGATCACACCGTTAGTGTTCAGCGTTTACTGGTCAGTTTGTTTTGTGCGTCTTTCTGCGCTTCGTCTCTGCTCCAACTTTCTGCCTAGCAACAACAATAGAATTTTGTGATTGGCTGACGTGGTGTGCCTTTGACCAAAAGGAAAGGAGTGTTTTTCTGTAGTTTTCTTCTCAGACTCCATGTTTTACCGTCGAGTCCTGTAAAACACACGCTCCATAAAAAAGACGCACCGAACGTGCGATAAAGTACAGCGTTTATTATTTGTCCTAACTCTGGTTTTACTTGGCTGATCGACACCATTCAAAGACTGGTAGATAGTTTGAAGTCCGCAGATTCAACACAGATTTAAATGACGAGGCAGTTTGGCTCCGCCTGACTGCTACGTCATAGCATGCGCCGGCGCGTTAATCGACTCGTAACAACATCTTCTGTCTTTCTGAGGATGTGAATTCCTCTACCACATTAAATAGAAGAACTTCTTCTGTCCTTTAAATAAGAAGTAGTGCTGCTGATTTAGTTTTATGTACTTCATAGTCTGAAGTATCACCAGATATTCTTATTGACTGTAGCAGAGCTGGAATTGATCTGCTTAGTTTTGTGATAAACAGAACTACATCATCAGCATAGAGTGACAGCGGATCTTCAGTCTGACTGTTGTCCTATGAATTTGTGGATGCGGTCGTACAGCTAATGCTAACGCTTCTAGATAGTGGACCATCCTGACGACGGCCTGTTCTGATGTCTAAAAGGTTGTGAAGTGTTTGTCAGGGTTTCTGCTGTCGGCCTTTTATCAATCAGATGGATTCACTTTCTAAAGCTCTGAACCCAAACCGATACTGGACCCTACCAAAGGCCTCCTCTGCATCTAAAGATAGAAGAGCTGAATCTGTAGCTTCTTTACTGATATTAATAATGTTTAGTTCTCCTCTGACACTGTGGAAACCCGGTCTTCCAGTGATAAATCCATTCATTCTGGTGTCTATCAGTGACTTTTAACGTCACGTCTTGTTCTGGTTTTTCCAGAGTTTTCCATAATATTTGAAGGTCAGAGCTCTACAGGCCAACTGGCCTCATATTCTCTCTTGTTCAGGGTTTCCCTGGTGTTAGGAGTAATATCAGAGCTCCATTCATAGAAGGAGGGAGGGCCTCATTCATGAATGTCTCCTGGAACATTTCCAGCAGTGGGGTTAATAATTTGGTTTTACAGTTTTATACAGATCTATTTGAAAACCATCTGGTCCCGCCCTTTTTCCAGGTTTCATGCAGTCAACTGTTCTTCCTATTTCCTCTGTGGTCATTTCTAAATGTAGCTGCCGTCTGGATTCTTCTGAGATGGACGGTGTAGTTCATCCACCTAAGAACGTGCTTGTCTTCATTTCTTTGTAGAATGTTTTGAAGGTGCCGTTCATTTCCAAAGACTCTGTAATGGTAACGCTGTTGTTTGTAGTTGGTGTAATTAGGGTTGTTTGGTTTGTTTGTTGGTTGCTTGTTTCCAGTTGTTTTATTTGCCAGGAGAGTCGTTCACCTGCTTTATCACCTTGTTCATAAAATGTTTCATCTTCAGAGACTCTCGGCTGATCTGGAGGCTGTTAGCTTGTCAAACTCTCTCAGAATTAATAGTTCTTTTTCTGTTTTTGGGTCACTTTTCTGATAAACTTTGTCAAGTGGAGCAAAGGTTTGAGATCCCTGAGCAGCCATTTACAGAGGCTAAGTAAATAAAAATGAAATGATTGCGCTTAGGCTTAATGATGATTTGAAAATATTCTTATGTTAAGTAATGATTTGAAACAGTTTATAATTATTGGGAAGATTAAAAATGATTCTTTGTAACCAGAATTCTGCAGGCTGAAAAGAAGAACTTAGCTGTGTGGCAGTTTAGAAACAGGACATGGAGTAAAATGTCTGTGCTCAAGTGTGTGTCCTTAAGTTTTCAATAACTTTTAATGATCAAGTGATTGGAAAGTTGTCTCAGTTGATTCAGATGGTGTGATGATTCTAAATATATAATATCAATGAGATTTGAAGTAATTCTAGGATGTTTCTCTGAGCAGCTGACAGAAAAAGAGGAAGTCCTCTTACTGTGTAGCAACCAGAAAGAGGAAGTAGAAAACCCAGACTGGATGAGACAATGTCTGAAGTTTTGGAAAGTATGAATCATGAATCATGCTACTGAGCTAACTGAGACAATGAGCTAATGTTAAGAAAGTGTGTTTTGGGAGGAGAGAAAGGTGCATGTGTCTCTGAGGAATATAGGAAAGTATAAAAATGAGAGACAGACACAGATTAAACGGAGTTGTCCGAGGACATCGCAGAAGATGGTTGGATCTGGCTTTAGTCCAGGATAAGTAGAGTTTTACTCTACTAAGAAAAAGAACAGTTTAGATCGGTCTGCAATTTTGTTGAAGATGGAACAGTGCAATATATCCTTCCCTCTGCGAGAGATAGCAGAAGAAGAGGCCTGTTCAGGCCGTTCAGCCTGGGCTAGGAGAGTCAAGGACTGTCCTCAGCTCATTTTGCCATCGTGTTGGATTTTTGAAACTTTTCCACAACGAACCCAAGAATAACTAAAGGATTAATTTGCAAGACTGATTTGGATCCAGAACTGTTCGACTCCCCTTGGGTTGTGTGGAGTACTTATTGGATATATTGAGACTTTGTATGGAGTTATCATTCCTTAAGGAACTTTATTGCACCCAAGTCAGGACTGGGCGTGGTAGCGCTGGCCAAGCTGCCTGTCCTCTCCCTTTCAAAAACACACAATCGGGTAATTAGTATTGAAAAGCTCAGCATTGTTTTATTAACCTAATTAGCTAACCGTAATCATGAATTTTGTGATATATTAGAATTAATCATCTGCTGTTGCTGTAACCTTGCCAATAATATTCAATAAACAGTGGATAAGCATTTAAAGAGAAATTGTCTGAACTTTTAAATTAATCATTTGATCGCATAAGACTCCTCATAGATGTAAAAAGTTAAGCAACTGTGTGAATAAGATCTGAAGGTTCTGACAGGTTGTTCTAGTTAAAAAGATAATAGATTTTTAAACAGATCCCTGGGGTTTTCTTTTCCTGACCTCTAAACTTAACCTAGCAATTCACCGAGTGCTGTCATACACAGAGGAGGGAGCTGTCGTTAACAGGCGTGACTGGTTGCAAGGCTAGGCTACGAGGCTACTTAGTTTAGTTTTCTGTCAGAGTAAGTGGGGTAGGGGTCTGGAAGAAGACAGTGAGAGCTAGGCGAGTCCCCTCACCACCAGCTTAAGCTGTTCTGCTGAACTCACTGGGTAATACCTATGAGCAGTTAGAACCTAACCCTAGAAACGGAGAGCTGGTCCAATTATCCTGTTAAAGGGTAAACTTGGGACACGACACTTATTGTTAGAGGATTCTAATTTTACCCTCCAAATGTTGCCTCTTTTGTTGTGCTTTTTTAGAGTTAGAGTTTGTGTAGTTTATTACATGTCCCCTAAGAAAAGCCCTAAATGCTTCCCACCAACACTGGCAGAAGTTTGTGTTGTATTAATTTCAAAGAACTCATCTATGTGTTTTCATATCCAGTCTATAAAGTCCTGGTCCTGTAGCCACTAGTACTGAAATCATCTAGGTGGGTCTTTCACCAACTTAGTATCCTCATACAGTAGACAACATGATGCATGGTCTGAAACTATAATACTATCACAGAAACAGTTTTGTATTCTGGATCATAATCCCACAGATACTAAGAAGTAAACATGACACAAGTATAATATGTGTATTTGAGTAACATGAAAAAGTCTTTCCATCTGGTCTCAGTTCTCTCCATCAGTCCATCAGACCGAGTTCTTTAGTATAACGTTGAATAGTTGCTCTGCATTATTAAAATCTCCTGCTGTTATATGTTGAGAGAGTAATAAACAGATTTGTAATAAAGCCTGGATGATCCATGTTAGGGCCGTACACATTTAGTAAGTTCAGATTTTCTGACAAGACTGAACCTCTGATGATAATCAGGTATCTGCCCATCTGATCCTTGACTGCATTTGCTTTTTGAAATGGGACTGATTTATAAATAGCTATCATAACCCCTCCCGCCTCTGATGTAAAAGCTGCTGTGAATACATTCCCCTGTCAGTAAAATAACATTTTCGAAAAGATTGTTAAAAAAAGCAGCAGCAAAAAGCAGCCTTGGAACCAGTTGGAAAGGAGTCCAAAAGCCAAACCAATATTAGTGAAAAACACAAGCCTGAAGCAAAGTTTGGAGTCAGTTCAGAAGTCATTGAAAACCTCCTCAGAAAACTGTCCAAGTCCAAAAACCTACGTTGAACCCAGTCTAAAATGAGTCCAGGAACAAGTCTAAAAGCAGTTTAAAATCAGGTCTGAAACAAAGTTCAGAACCAGGTCTAAGATCAGACAGGTTCAAAACCAACATTGAAAACTGTCCAAATCCATCAAAGAGCAACCTTGGAACCAGGTAAAGAGTCCATTAGTAGCTCACAGGTAACTTCGACTTCAGTCTTAAATCAGGTCTGAAACAAAGTTTGGAATCAGTCCCAAACTGATCTAAAGCAGACTTTGAAACCAGTCCAGATGTGTCCTGATGGTTCCTCTGCCTTCGTCCTTACAGGCTGCTGTTGCTCTTCCAGTCCGGAGGATCCGGAGGTCATCAAAGCCTCCATCATGAGCACCGCTGAAGATCTACTAGAGCTGATGTTCAGCTGGATCAGGCAGAGGGAGCTCTGTGCAGACCAGCTGAGGGAACTGGCCGGAGAGCTGGAGTCCCTCAGAGAGAAATGCAACGCTGGTGAATGTGTTGGCAGCTCGGTGGCGGTGATTGGGGCTGCATGTCTGATTGGCGCCGGTGTGGCAACGTTTTTCACCGCCGGAGCTGCCGCTCCAGCCTTAGGGGTGGTGGGAGCTACTTATTCCGGCGCAGGCTTCACCATCTCTGTGGCTTCTAAAATCACTGAGGGCTTCTTGTCCAGCAAACCCATGGAAGAGGCCAAGAAAGTAGAAGAAAGAAGCAACCGAATCTCAGATAAAATCCAGAAGCAGTTTGAGAAACTGAAGGCCGAGGCAAAGGCAGAAAATCCCTCCGCAAACCCAGATGAGCTGGACCAACACACCACAAGTAAAATCCTGACTGCGATGGCGAGAAGAAGTGGACTGAAGGGTCGAGTCAACATGTGCTTGGTTGATGGCGAACCACTAATCTCTCTGGAGGGAGGACCAAGACATTGGAGGGTCAACAACATATTGACATCTCAAATGGTGTTTGGAGTCGCTGGTCTTTTATCGTTTTTCACATTTCAGCTTCGTGGGAAAGCATTCCGGCTGCTTTTTTCTCAAGGAGCTAAACAACTGGCCAAACAAGTCGCCATCAAAGCTGTCCTGAAAGGAGGCGCCAAGGTAAGATCCTCAAACCGAACAGAAAACTAACGTTTGTTAATCAGTTCTTCAGAATCACCACCTAAGGAACCTCTTTATTTAGGTGATGTTTCTTATTATGTGGTTCTTTTAAAGGTTCTTTATGTTTATGGAGTTCTTTGGTTTGCTGGCAGGTAACAGCATGAAATTACAGCCTGAACTAACTATTACCTTCATTCTGGATGAATCATGGTCGATGAGACATCAGAGAACAGTGAGAAATGAACATCACAGTGTTTAAAAACTCTCAAAGGGGAATCTTTGGAAATGTTCTTCTGCCTGAGCAACAGTCCAGAACCCAAAATATTATGTGTTCCAATGAAGGAACGCAGGAATGCCACCCGGCCTACGTCACACTCAAACCTACACCTGTACCGGCAGGTGGTGGGCCACTAGGTGGTGACTCCATGTTCCTTCTTTGGGCTGAGCCTGCCTGAGTCCATGGAGTCGGACTCGGCCACCAGACCCTTGCTGGTCAGTCTCATATCACATTTCTGCCAAGTCATAGAGCTTCTTGAATCACTTGAATCACTATTTGACCAACATTCATGGGAGATCCTACCAGGCCCGTTGCCCCCAACAACATAGCTTCTAGGATCACAGGAACATACAAACTCCTTCACCACAATAAAGTGGCGTCTGCATTTTGGGAATCCAAACAGATCATCTACTGGTAGTCCGTTAGATTAGATGGGAGGCTGCTGGACAGACCTGGTAAACCCACACATGTAGTGAGGGTGAACTGGGAAGGTCTGACGGAGGCCTCTGTCCATGGACCTTCAACTACCACCTCTGGAGGAGTTTCCCTTGCTCCGAGGGAATCCAAGTGGGCCTTGTTCAAAGGTTTGACTTGAGATGCTGAAGGCTCTGGACATTGTTGGACTACCTTGGCTGACATGTCTCTTCAGTGTTGTGTGATCATTGGGTACTGTACCTGTGGAGTGGCAGACCGGGGTGGTGGTTCCCATTTTCAAAAAGGGGGACCGGTTGTTGGCCCAATTAATGGGGTATCACACTTCTCAGCCTCCCTGGGAAAGTTTACTCTAGGGTGTGGAAATGAGGCTCCAACCGATGGTTGAACCTCAGATTCAGGAGGATCAATGCAGATTCCATCCTGGTGGAACAGTGGACCAGTTCTTTATCCTTGCAGAGGTGAGTCCAGTCAGTCCACATGTGTTTTGTGCACATGGAGAAGGCCAAGTTAAAAAAAGTCCCTTTGCTAACGTTCTTTGGAGAACCATGTATGGTTTCGATAGGAACCATTGTGTGGAGGTTCTTTGAGGTGCCTTTAGGGGTTCTTTGAAGAACTATTGCAGAAATGAATCTGTAGACAACCTCTAGCTAACTGTTTCTTCATGGAACTAAACTGAGGGATCATTCTGATAAATGTGCGTGTTTGACTTGAGGCAGCCTGATAATGAAACTAAACCTTGTATTGATCCGTTTCTATCGATCATCAGGTTGTGGGAGGAGCTGTTGGAATGGTGTTTGCACTTCATGAAGCAATTGACAACTGGACAGAAATGATCAAGAAGAATCACGTAACCAAAGCCAGCCAATCCCTGAGAGACACAGCCGACAAGATCCGAAAGGTCACCCAGACGCTGAGGGAACAGCTGGACAGCATCAAGTAAGTTTTCTGTGAAATGTAATCAACCCTCCTCACATCCAGTCAGAAACAGCAGCATCTTGAAAGCTGACAAACAAAACTGACTAAATGTGACTAAAAACTGTCCACATCATGTAAAGTTTGTCCAGAATAACTACACATGTCCTAAACTGACTCAAAAGTAGTTCCAAATGATGCAAACCCTGTCCCACATTACTTCAGACTATTCAGAATTACTCCACTTGTTGCAATAGTCGACATCCAGGCTCCTAAATCTCCAAAGTTACCACCAAAGTGGCCACAAATCAGACAGGACTGCAGGAGAATACACCACTGATAGCTTAAATCATGCTAACTGCACCTTCACTGGTTTTCTTCACAGGAAGGTGTTTGACGAGACGGTGAAACGTCAACGTGAGCAAGAGGAAGAGAAAAAGAGAAAAAGAAAGAAAAGAAATCCAAAGGTTTTTTTTGTTGTGAGCGTCCAGCCGGACAGCTCAGCCGTCGATTCACACGGAAACAAGGAGGCTCATGATGAACATCAACGCCGTCAAAGATATGAGAACAGACAAGGAGGAGGTCGATATGAGTCGAGCAGCCAGAGGGAACGAGAAAGTGGCCGAAGTGAAACGACTGGAGGCCAAGGACCAGGAGGAGGTGGTCCAGGAGGTTGGGAGAGCGACAGCGAGGATGAAGACAGGAGTCAGACGGATGAAGACAGCAGCAGTGATGAAGAAACCGATGACGACGACAGCAGTGAGGAGATCATCGAAGGACTAGTGAGGATGGGGCTGCTCAATGTTCACTCCATTAAGAACAAACGATCCAAAGTCTCTGCTCTCATAAATCAGGAGGGGCTCCAGGCCTTGTTCCTGACAGAGACGTGGTTAAATCCAGGCTCTGGAGACGACGTCCTGAGACAATATTGGTCAGACTTCCTTCAACAACCCGGGGAGGATCAAAGAGGAGGAATCGCTGTCTTGTATCCAGGGCAGTTTAACTACCAACTAATTTGTTTGGGCTTAAACATGTCCTTTGAATATCTGGTTGCATTAATGCGCCATGATGAGTGGCGCCGACCCATCCTGACCATCACTCTGTACCGCCGACCAGGATACAGAAGATGGAACAACATGGACTTGTTCCTCGAGGGGCTTCAGCAGCTCCTGGATGTGGCTTCCAATCAGTATGAGAACATCCTCATAACCGGAGATTTCAACATCTGGGTCGATGTGGCAAACAGAAGACCTGCAAGGAGGTTTAGAGAGTTCTTAGAGGCCAATGGCCTTGTTCAGCATGTACAGGAAGGGACGTACCGCTCAGGTCATACTCTGGATCTGGTCATCAGCAGAAACGTCGACGTCTCCAATCTCGTTGTCCAAAACAATGAAATATCAGATCATAAAAACATTTCTTTCAGCGCGAAGCCACTGTCAAAACGCAAGAAGAAGAAGAAGAAGAAGAAAATGTAAAAGAATAATAATAATAATAAGAAGAAGATGGATGGAGCTGGGGACACTTCTGTTGACTTGACTCAAAATTTGTCCAAGATGACTCAAGTGATTGAAAATGACTCAGAAGTGATTAAAAAAAGACTCAAGAAGGATTTAAAATAACTTGAAACACGTCTGATGTTTCTTAAAATGATCCAACATGAGAACATTTGTCCTAAATGACTGAAATGTTTTCCTAAATGCCAAAATGTATTTAGAAGCTCTGAATCAATGGATGGAACGTTAACGTTTCTTAAAGGTTTCCAGAATCACGTCTAAAATGACTCAGACTTGTCCCAGATGATAGAAATGTGTCCAGAGAGAGTAAAAATGAGTCTGTCACTTAAAATAGTCCAAGAAGACCAACATCTGTCCAGTGTAGTGAACTAAGGAGCAGAACATTACAAGTCAACACTCAGAGAATCCAGAGATTGTTTCTCAGAGCTGTAAATGTGGTAAGAAACCATTCAGAAGACAGCAAACCCAAAACTCCCACCTAAACGGAACATCTGCAGAGCGATGTTTACGTCAGGATGGCCAATCACTGATGTCTCCCTCCTCCACCAGAATCTGATAAGGGTCATAAAATGCCAACTGTGAGGAAAACCACACCTCTGGAGAAGAGGAGATGGCTTCCATCACGGTGACCTCCTGACCTTCCTCTCCTCACAGATCTGCACAACAACTAAACGAACAGTTTTAAATCCCAGAATCAAAGAATCCAACATCTCTGGAGTGATGATCCCAACATCTGGACTCTGTGGTTCCAGGTTGATCAGGACCAGCATGGAAGGAGAACACATCGGATCTGAATTGTTTGTGGAGAATCAACATGAGACTCAAACACCTCCATGTCAGACCACAGCCTTAAAGATGCAGAGAGACCTTTTATCTCCAGCATATGTACTTCTAAGCCTTATTTTCTTTGTCATATATGCTTGTATTTTTACTTATATCATAAATTTACCTTCATGTAGCCTAAAAGTTGACAATTGTCTGTTTATTCTTGTGGTTCCTCCTTTAATTCTTATTATCTCAGGAGCCATGTGAGATAAACTTGTTATGTTTGGTGTCGTTTTAATCACATGTTTAGTGAGATTTCAGATCTGTCATCATCACAGATATTTAACAATTGGATTTACATGTTTAAGCAATGATCTTAAAGTATATTCTAAAGGTATTTACCTCTGATCTCTCCTGGACAGTTCACCTCCAGACCACCACTGGGATGGACGCAGCAACGATTGGTCAGATGCTGATTTGAATTTGGCTCCAAACTTTCTATATAAGAAAGTCACTGTGATGGAACGAGGCTTTTTAATTGAGGGCTTTTTTTTCTTTATACAACTTTAAACAAGGGTTCTTAATATTTACATGAGCTTTGTTTTTCTGTGATTAACTTGAAGTTGGACCTCTTAACTTTAATAACACAACAGCACAAACATTTTCTTTTTAACTGTGAGCTTCGACTCTTAGTGTTTTTACTTTGGCACATTTTTCCAACATGACGACACCGAAGCCTTGTCTCTGGTTCCTGAACCGACTCATCCAGCAGATCATCCTGCAGCCTCCATCTCCCTCCGTCAAAGGCTACAAGCTTCATTCTCCTTCTGCTGAATGGGTCAATCTATAAATTACGATTGGCTTCAAACACTAAAGTGGTTCTAAATTCATCACCTTTCTACCAACTGCTTCCAGTGACGATCAGTTAATTAGCTTATCTGCTTTTATTCATTCATTCACTGTCTGTTCTTTTGTCTTGATTGTTCATTGTTTGTTTGTAGTGTTACTTAATAAATGTTGGTGTATAATTATCATCAGTTCTACTGTGTATTTCTTTGTTTGGGAACTGGAGGTCAATAAAATCAGAGTTTACAACTTTGGGTAATGAGATTAATCAATACAAGTAGATTTGATAAATTTATGATTATTCAACTGAAATATTCTTGATGCCTAATTTAAACATCTAAGTGGTGACGAGTGCAAATTTAATCATGAAGTGTGGTTTCTACATATTTCTGTTCCATATTTTTCTGCTACATTTACACATATATTAATATTATTACACCAGAATGATGACAGCAGCGTTTCTCTGAAGGACAAAGTCAGATGTTCAGACCTGGAACGTCTGGAGGATCCTCAAAGAACCGTCCTGATGTGGCTTCATGAGTCCTCTTCATCCTGGGCCTGTGCTGGTCTCTGAGCTGTTGCTGTGGATTTCCCACTGGGACTGAGGTCTGTGAGCGCCCCCTGCTGGGCTTGTTGCAGAGCTGGTCTTTGGTTTCCAGCTGAATCTCTGTGTTGTGTGTTTTAGTCCTCATGGAGCTTTTTAGCAGCAGCTTGGCTGATAGAGACTCCAGAAGAATCAACGGCTGTGGAGCCCCAGAGTCCATCCTCCACCACATTTCACTTCTGATGTCTTTTCATGACTTTCACTGTTTGTTCATCTCTATTGTTTGATTTCATTCATTGAACCAGACGAAGCCCTGAAAGACCTTTTCAGACACGTCACTGTTTTATATTTCTTGGATTTCTTCACAAACACATTTCATCAGTTCAGATCCTCTTTTCTCTTCTAAACTTCTTCTTCTTCTTTCACCTCAAACTAAAGTAATGACCTGAATAAATGCAGTGAACTGTGTCGTCTGACTGTCCCACTGTAGAAGAATAGAGTCCATGGATGAGCTCAGGTTCTCCATGTGGACGTTCTTTATAGCTGCACCTGTTTGATGGTCAACATGTCAATAATCTGCTTTATTTGACTTGGTTTCATCTGTCATTTGTTCAAACAGGACACATCTGTAAAACACAGCTAACAGAAGGCAAATTTATTTGTACAGCACATTTCATGTACAAGACAATTCAAAGTGCTTAAATAAAACATTAAAAGCATTAAAGAAAGAGAAATAAAACATAATTAAGACATTGCAAAAATTAAAATAATGTAGAATAATTATATTAAAATGATTAAAAGCAAGACAAGTTAAAAGATACCGTGCAGATTTCATGCATAGGCGCACGAGAAAAGAAATGTTTTTAACCTGGCTTTAAAAGTTTCTACATTTTGTGAAAGTTTCATCTCCAGTGGCAGTTTGTTCCACGTTTAGTCTGGACTCTGGTCTGGACTAGCTGACCTGAGTTCTTGGATCTGAGGGCCCTGCTGGGTTTATATTCTTTGAACATATCACAGATGTTTTCTGGACCTAAACCGTTCTGGGATTTGTAAACAATCAGTAGGGTTTTAAAATCTATTCTGTAGCTGACAGGAAGCCAATGTAGAGACTTTAAAACTGGTGTGATGTGTTCAGATCTCTTAGTCCTGGTTAAAACTCTAGCAGCAGCGTTCTGGACGAGCTGCAGCTGTTTAATGCTCTTTTTGGGAAGTTCTGTCAAAAGGCCGTTACAGTAATCGAGTCTACTGGAGATGAACGCATGGATGAGTTTCTCCTGATCTTTCTGGGAGGCAAAACTTTTGATTCTGTTGATGTTTTTCAGGTGGTAAAAAGCTGCTTTGGTGACAGCTTTGATGTGGCTGTTGAAAGTCAGATCTGAGTCTATTAACACTCCAAGGCTCCGGACTGGGTCGGTGGTTTTGAGAGTCTCTAGATGTTTACTAATGCTGACCCTCTTCTCTTTACTGCCAAACAGAATAATTTCAGTTTTGTCTTCATTTAATTGTAGAAAATTCTCTCATCCAGGCGTTTATTTGCTCCAGACATTGGCACAATAAGTTTGTTGGGCTGCAGTCGTCTGGTGACACGGACACATACAGTTGTGTATCAAGAAGTGTATCAACAGAAGTAACTCTGAGGTTCCAGCCTCCAGTCTGGACCAGGCTCCGGTTCACCTGCTCAGGTGGATGTTCAGGTGTTGTGGGGGCGGGGCTCTGCTGCTCCTTAAAGCAGGTGAACCAGCTGCTCCTCGTTGCTGCTCGTTGAGAGTAAAAAGCCAGTTTGAGGCTGCAGACGGAGCCGAGAGTCTCCTGAAGGTCGCTGAGGACCAAAGTTCTGGTTCCAGCTTCCAGCAGGTTCAGAAGAAGCAACGACCTGCAGCTGAAGGAACAGGTGAGTTCTGACCCGGTTCAGATCAGGTTCTGATCAGGTTCTTTAGCACATCAGACTGAACATCTCCACAGCTTTAAAGGAGTCTAGTCTGATCTGGTTTGGTTTAGACTGATCAGGTGTTCACATGTGGACCTTCTCAGCCAATAGGGAGAGACTTCTTTACCACCTGCAGCCTAAAACCAGAGCAGCTGCGTCCCTCCTGCTTTCCAAACGCTCTTCCTGCTGTGGATAAAATGTGCTGGACAGAAGCAGCTGATGCTTCCACCAGGAGTTCTCCTGAACATCAACCTTCTAAAGAGAAACTCTGCAGATCAGAACGTTCTGGTCTCCAGGTTCTCCTCAGTTCTTCTTCCAGACCTGGTCTTGGTTCAGACCACTGGAGAGAAAAACACCAAGCTGTTCTTCAGGAGTTTCTTTGTTCCTGGTTCTGCAGGTTTGAATGAGTTTGTCCACAAATGTAAAGTTCAGCTTCTCCAAACTGTGCAGGTTCAGATCTTCAGGGTTTAACAGCTGATTCATACGACATCAGATGATTCTGTCCATGTCAGCTGCTCTTGATCAGTTTGTTCCTTTAGAAACTGGATTTAATCCTTTATATTTGAACTGCTGTCAAGTGAATAATGTCCACATCAGAATCAGCTTTTAAGGAAGTGGTTTCAAAATAAAAGCCTTGAACTGAGTTTTAGAGACGTTCCAGACATAAAGTCTGACTTTGGGCTCTTTAAGAAGCACAGTGGAGCTCAGAGGATCAACACGACCGGATGGATGTGAGCAGCAGCACAAGAACTTCACCAGCTTCTGTTGGCAGCGCTTTTCTGTCTGTTGCAGGTCGAGGAGACGTGCACGGAGGTGTGCTGGTCACGTGCACGGAGGTGTGTTGGTCACGTGCACGGAGGTGTGTTGGTCACGTGCACGTGGAGATGGAAACCCTGGAGCTGAAACTCTCCTAAACAGGTCAGAAATCCACTGAAAGGCCTTTGATTCAAAACAAGTTCAACCAAGCAGACAGAACATTGTAGACCCTGGTCTGACTGTAGACCCTGGTCTGACTGTAGACCCTGGTCTGACTGTAGGCCCTGGTCTGACTGTAGACCCTGGTCTGACTGTAGACCCTGGTCTAACTGTAGGCCCTGGTCTGACTGTAGACCCTGGTCTCACTGTAGACCCTGGTCTAACTGTAGGCCCTGGTCTGACTGTAGACCCTGGTCTGACTGTAGACCCCGGTCTGACTGTAGACCCCGGTCTGACTGTAGACCCTGGTCCGGCTGTAGACCCTGGTCTAACTGTAGACCCTGGTCTGACTGTAGACCCTGGTCCGGCTGTAGACCCTGGTCTGACTGTAGACCCTGGTCTGACTGTAGACCCTGGTCCGGCTGTAGGCCCTGGTCTAACTGTAGGCCCTGGTCTGACTGTAGACCCTGGTCTGACTGTAGACCCCGGTCTGACTGTAGACCCCGGTCTGACTGTAGACCCTGGTCCGACTGTAGACCCTGGTCTAGCTGCAGACCCTGGTCCGACTGTAGACCCTGGTCTGACTGTAGACCCCGGTCTGACTGTAGACCCTGGTCCAACTGTAGACCCTGGTCTGACTGTAGACCCTGGTCTGACTGTAGACCCTGGTCTAACTGTTAAACTGATTCATTGTCTATAAATCAGCTGAGTCATTGTTTGATTTCTGCTCTCGTCGTTCAGATGAACCAAAGCTCCACAGTGAACATGTCTCTGAAGGTGGACCATTCAAAGCTTCTGACTCGGGTTTCTCTCTTCTTGTCTTTCAGGTCCATCTTCCAACAGTAAGATCAGTTTCTCATTACTTCCTTTCATCTTCCTCTTTCCTTTCTCTGCATGTTGCTTCCTGTAACGGTCCGAAGTGGCTCTGAGCCTCAGTTTGACTCCATCACCTGGTTCTGTGTGGAACAAACCAGATGAGCGTGGGGTTTCACAGCGAGCAGTCGGACCGTTACGTCCTGATCCAGGCAGATCCACCAACAATCAGTGATGCTTCATGTTCCTTCTTCCTGTCCGTCCGTCCTCCATAGTTGCGTCGAACAGGTGCGCCGTCTGATGATCGAGTAGATCGGCTGATCTACCCACGGTAAGTTCGTTTAGTTCCTCCTGCTGATGGGTCCTCTCCTCGGCCGCCGTGCCGACCTGTTCTGTCCTTTCCAACATGGCCGCCTACCATGTCTATGCCCGTCTTGGCCGCCGTGTCGGCCTCTTCGTTTCCACCTGTCTGTCCTTTTCCCATTTACGCCAATCCGTCCGTCCAACATGGCCGCCGATCCGTAGTTTGAAGCCATGTTGGAGAAGAAACTATTTTGATCGACCAAAGGTGAGTCATGTTTTTATTCTGTGCTCTGGTGGTTTGGTTTCGGCCGCTGTGCCACCTGTTTCTCCAACATGGCCGCCGTGCCATCTGTGTTTCCAACATGGCCGCCGGCCAGTGTTCAGTCCAACCCATCTCTGAAGACCGTCGCATTCGATTCTTGTCGGTTCTTTCCTCCATCTGTCCCATCTGTGTTTAAAGATGGCCGCCGCCTCTGCAGAGCCTTAAAGCTGCCAGCAGGTGGCGCCTCCTGGCTGCTGCTACACCTGATCTGTTACCTCTGAGTTCCTTTAGTCCTCTGTAGTTCCATTTAGAGGAAACTACAAGATAAAGCAGGAAGTGGTCACGTCTGGTTTAAAAAGACGCTGACAACCAATAACAGTCCATAGAGCAGCGGCCATCTTGAATACAGGCTGTTAAGGTGGTGAAGCTGCTAATGATGCTAAACTGTCTCCAACTGATCTGTCCTCCTCCTGTCTCTGTCAAACATGGCCGCCGTGCCTCTCTTTACCTATGGCTAAGACGGCCATGTCTCTATCTGTGGCCCATCTTTGTGTGTGTGTGTGTCCCCAAATGTGTGTACTTGTGTGCCTGTGTGTCCCCACACTTCTGTCCTATTATGTGTGTCCTCATGTGTGTGTGTGACCATTTGTTTTTGTGTGTCCCCGTATGTATGTTCTTGTGTGTCCCCGTAATTGTGTCCCCGTATGTATGTAACAGTATGTATGTGTGTGACCATTTATTTGTTTGTGTATCCTCTTATGTGTGTCCCCATATGTGTGACACTTTGCTTGAGTGTCTCTGTGAGTGTGTCCCCCTTTGTGTGTGTGTGTGTGTGTGTGTGTGTGTGTGTGTGTGGCTGTGATTGGATAATCAGCTGAGCGATGACACCTGCTCCAGGAAGTGGCTGACCTTCCATCAAACCCTGGTTCGGCTCATCATCTGGTGCTGGATGCTGGTTCTGCTCCTGGACTTGTGGTTCTTGGTTCTGTTCAGTCCCCCTCCTGACAAACGTATGGAGGTTCTGAACATCTGCTCTGTGCTGGGTTCTTTCTGATCTCACACCGAGCCTCAATAGTAGCATCAGCATCTCCAGGTGACTCCCCTCGTCCCTGCTCCTTCCTCTAGCTTCCCTCCAGAGGGCGCTACAGTTCTCTGGTTAGCTCCGTCTGCTTCCTGTCAGTCTCCCAGCTCCTCCAATAGTCGCTTCTCTTTCCCCGCCTCACTGAGTATCTGACCAATCTAAACTGATGTCTTTATAAACGTCCACATTTGATGATTAAAAGTCAGGTTTCTCCACATCTGGTGTAAAAATGTGCATCATCAGGAAATAAAGAAGCACAGCCGTCTTCATGTCCACCAACACTCTGCTCTTTACTGATTCTTCAGATCAACATTTAAATGCCTCCTGTTTCTTTTCCACATCTGCATTGATTGAAATTATAACACATTGATAAATATTTATTTATAGTGTGAAGACTAAGAACCAGCCCTGGACACCTTTAAAGCCTCATCACTAGATGGTATCAGTCACATGTGCAGTTCAAACACCTGAACGCAGCTGAAGACATAAAGATATACAAACAGAGAAGTTATGTCCACAACATCATTACACACTTAAAAAAATACAATCACAGTTTACAGTAATCTTCTTTTGATTTCTTCTGTCCAACCAACAAACTCCAGTGAGTGACAGGAACGAACCCCATAATAATCTATACCCTCTATGTTAAGACTCATTAATAATGTTTGCAGCTGAAAGGTTGATGTGTTTTAAATCTTGTAGCCCTGCGTTGGACAGCGTTGTGGGAACAGGTCCCTCCAGGTCCGTTTCTACTGTTGATCATACAGCTGGAGGTTTGGTCCAGTTTGACGCTGCTACCCAGAGGACTTCTCACCGAACACAGTGTTGAACTTTGTGTACAGTTTCTTGTGTCTCCTTTTTGACGGGGTCACTGAGGACGTCATTCCAGTGTGGTTGATGGTGTAGGCGTACTGCTTCTTCAGGGCGTCCTTATCCAGCTTCATTCTTGTCTGTCTTTTCCCCAGACAGGCAGTGAGGTGGAGGGTGGCCTGAAACCTGGAGAACATGAGCACCAGCGACAGGGCCAAGGAGACCACAGAGAAGGGGATGGGACCTTCCTCTCCTGGGAGGATGAACGGGATGAGGATGCGGTTTCTGCCTGGTCGGCCGTGCTCATCTTCCAGCTCCTCCAACCTTTTCCATGCTCCATCCTTCGGTGGCTTCAGAGGACTCAGCGTGATGTTGGGAATCTTGTTACCTCCAGCCTTCTTCATTGAGTTCCACTCTTCTGGCAGCTTTGTGGGTCGATGCTTCTCATCAGGGATCTGACAGGAGTCTGAGCTACAGATGAAAACTCTGTCCTGAGGGTTGATGGTTCCTGTGGCGATGCCGTACGCTGCATTGGGAGTCAGAACACAGTTCCATGGAGAATACAGAACCACGTCTTTGATGGTTTCCAGAGGCAGCAGGCAGCTGGCTGGAATCATCTGGTCTGTGATCGATCCATGAGCCACGAAGGTGATGTCCACGTTGTTGCTGTGGTTCTTCTTCTCCTCCTTATCAACTTGTTGTTGCAGGAAATAAAACATGTCCACGAGTTTGGAGAAGACCTCGGATTCTGAGTTGTCCTTCAGCCACCGTCGAGTAGCTTCGTCTCTGCAGTATTTCATTGCAAACCTTATCAAGGATTTCTTTTTATCGGCGCTCCTCTCTGGGTTTTCAATGTTGTTCTTCAGATTGCTCAACTTCTGCAACAGTTTCCTGTGACACAAATAAAAGAGGATTCAATCAGTTCATCACCGCTACAGCTGACAGCAGGTTCAGTCCACATGAAGTCTGCTAAGTCTGATAAAGTTCCTCCAGAACCTCCTCAGACCATCTGGTTCTTCATCTCCAGAACCTCCATCACTGATCAGAGTTCTACCTTCAGACTATGAAGGTCTCCTTGAAGTCCATAGAGGGGGGTCCACATGGATCAGAACCTCATCAGTCCAGCAGACAGACACATGACATGTAGGAGGAACAACACACTGGAGTTCTGGTAGAACCTGGACCCAGATCAGTTTACATCCATCCAGGAGTCTAAGTCTGAACACTACTTTGGTTTCTGTTCATTCTGTCTATAACCAGCTGTGAGCATCAGTATTATGGGATGTCTCATTGTGTGAACAGTTTAATGTCTATGACATGGAGTCCTAGAAGCCATCAGCTGTTCTAATAAACATGTGAACACTAATGTTGTTCCTACATCTTACAGATAGAAGACGCACTCAACAGAGTTATACTATGATTATATTCTATAAGTATAGTTTTATATATAAGTTACTGCAGATGAAGAACCATCTGGTTCTGAGGAGGTTCTGGAGGAACTTTATCAGATTTGGTTGATTCTAGGGATGCACGATAATATCGCCGTCCAATAATCATCGGTTAATTTTGGCAAATATGATGTCATTCCGATAATTAAAAAATCAGCCGATAAAATGACCCGATAATAATAAAGACTTGGAATCTTGGTTTTCTCTGTTGGTCTGTGTGTTGTGGTTTGTCCTCATGTCTGGCTCCTCAACCCCTCCCCTCCCCGACGGTACTGTCTCATGTGTGTGATGTCATCAGACTGCACGGGCAGAGAAAACAAGCAGCATGGTGGCACTGACCATGGTGGACTTTCTTTACTGTAACAGAAGAAGTCCTTTCACTAAGGCTGGTCCCGAATATTGGAATATCCGAATATTTGTTCGTTGTGATGGCATTCGGATGATAATTTTGATACTCAAAAAGTCGTGTGCGCCGCCGAACGCCACCGAGCATCGCCAAGGCTCTAGTATGCCGCTGAGGCTTTAGAACGCTGTGGTGGTTGTAGTAGCGGACCAGACAACTCCAGTGTCACACTCCGTTGCACAATTTGTTGACATTATCGGTTGAAATTGGCATTATCGTGCATCCCTAGTTGATTCTGTACAGAACGACCCAACAAAGAGAGTTCGATGCTCCATCAGTGTTCCAGCAGACGACACGTCCAAAATAAAGAGGCTGATATGGTTCAACCAGCTTAGATGATCTGTTATATTCATTTTCAGACACTCACCTGATGTCCTTCAGCTCATTCCTCATCTTCTGAGATGAATCTCGTATGGCTTCTGCTTGTTTTCTCATATTTTTAATGTCTTCTGTCACATAGTTTTCTTTGGCCAGACTTATAGAACTAACAATCAGGTCAGGGACTGAAAAGAGAAGACCAACGGCTCCACCCCCAATCTGGAAGAGATGACTTATCATGAAAAGACCAGACAGTCTGCATTCATTCAACTGTAACTGAAGTCCCTGAGTTTAAACACAAGAAAACGCTGGATGGTAAAACAAGCATCCAAGGTTTTACTGACCAAACTCATGGTCAGGAAACGTTTCCAAGGCTCTTTACTCAGCTACTGGTTCAGTAAATCTCAGTTCAGAGAGAATCCAGAACCCTCAAAAAAACCTGAGAAGCCTTTTAAAGATTCAGTATCTCCAGAAATAAAACTAACAGCCATGAAACGTGTTGAACAGACAGAATAGATCCATGAGATCAGAACGACTGAATGGATCCAGCAGAGAACACAGTTTAAATACTGGACCTTCAAAAATGGAAAGAAGGTTTTAAATTACAAAGTTTCTTATGAATTATGAGTTCAACATCCTGACATGAAGTAGCTTGTAGCTCTGAACATGTAACACCAACATCTAGACCCCTATGAACACCAACATCTAGACCCTATGGACACCAACATCTAGACCCCTATGACCACCAACATCTAGACCCCTATGAACACCAACATCTAGACCCCTATGAACACTAACATTTAGACTCTATGAACACCAACATCTAGACCCCAATGAACACCAACATCTAGACCCCTATGAACACCAACATCTGGACCCCCATGGACACCAACATCTAGACCACTATGAACACCAACATCTAGACCCCTATGAACACCAACATCTAGACCCTATGAACACTAACATTTAGACTCTATGAACACCAACATCTAGACCCTATGAACACCAACATGACTAGACCCCTATGAACACCAACATCTAGACCCCTATGAACACCAACATCTAGACCCCTATGAACACTAACATTTAGACTCTATGAACACCAACATCTAGACCACTATGAACACCAACATCTAGACCCCTATGAACACCAACATTTAGACTCTATGAACACCAACATGTAGACCCCTATGAACACCAACATCTGGACCCCTATGAACACCAACATCTAGGCCCCTATGAACACCAACATTTAGACCTCTATGAACACCAACATCTAGACCCCTATGAACACCAACATCTAGACCTCTATGAACACCAACATCTAGACCCCTATGAACACCAACATCTAGACCTCTCTGAACACCAACATCTAGACCCCTATGAACACCAACATCTAGACCCCTATGAACACCAACATCTAGACCCCTATGAACACTAACATGTAGACCGCCATGAACACCAACATCTAGACCCCTATGAACACCAACATGTAGACCGCCATGAACACCAACATCTAGACCCCTATGAACACCAACATGTAGACCGCCATGAACACCAACATCTAGACCCCTATGAACACCAACATCTAGACCCCTATGAACACCAACATCTAGACCCCTATGAACACCAACATCTAGACCCCTATGACCACCAACATCTAGACCCTATGAACACCAACATCTAGACCCCTATGAACACCAACATCTAGACCCCTATGAACACCAACATCTAGACCCTATGACCACCAACATCTAGACCCCTATGAACACCAACATCTAGACCCCTATGAACACCAACATCTAGACCCTATGAACACCAACATCTAGACCCCAAACACCAACATCTAGAACACCAACATCTAGACCCCTATGAACACCAACATCTGGACCCCCATGGACACCAACATCTAGACCCCTATGAACACCAACATCTAGACCCCTATGAACACCAACATCTAGACCCCTATGAACACTAACATTTAGACTCTATGAACACCAACGTCTAGACCCTATGAACACTAACATTTAGACTCTATGAACACCAACATCTAGACCCCTATGAACACCAACATCTAGACCCCTAGGAACACTAACATTTAGACTCTATGAACACCAACATCTAGACCCTATGAACACCAACATCTAGACCCTATGAACACCAACATCTAGACCACTATGAACACCAACATCTAGACCCTATGAACACCAACATCTAGACCCTATGAACACCAACATCTAGACCCCTATGAACACCAACATCTAGACCCCTATGAACACCAACATCTAGACCCCTATGAACACCAACATCTAGACCCCTATGAACACCAACATCTAGACCCCTATGAACACCAACATCTAGACCCTATGAACACCAACATTTAGACTATGAACACCAACATATACACCAACATCTGACCCCTATGAACACCAACATCTAGACCCCTATGAACACCAACATCTCTAGGAACACCAACATCTAGACCCTATGAACACCAACATCTAGACCCCTATGAACACCAACATCTAGACCCTATGAACACCAACATCTAGACCCCTATGAACACCAACATCTAGACCCCTATGAACACCAACATCTAGACCCTATGAACACCAACATCTAGACCCCTATGAACACCAACATCTAGACCCCTATGAACACCAACATCTAGACCCCTATGAACACCAACATCTAGACCCCTATGAACACCAACATCTAGACCCCTATGAACACCAACATCTAGACCCCTATGAACACCAACATCTAGACCCCTATGAACACCAACATCTAGACCCTATGAACACCAACATCTAGACCCCTATGAACACCAACATCTAGACCCCTATGAACACCAACATCTAGACCCCTATGAACACCAACATCTAGACCCCTATGAACACCAACATCTAGACCCCTATGAACACCAACATCGAGACCCCTATGACACCAACATCTAGACCCCTATGAACACCAACATCTAGACCCCTATGAACACCAACATCTAGACCCTATGAACACCAACATCTAGACCCTATGAACACCAACATCTAGACCCCTATGAACACCAACATCTAGACCCCTATGAACACCAACATCTTAGACCCCTATGAACACCAACATCTAGACCCTATGAACACCAACATCTAGACCCCTATGAACACCAACATCTAGACCCTATGAACACCAACATCTAGACCCCTATGAACACCAACATCTAGACCCTATGACACACCAACATCTAGACCCCTATGGAACACCAACATCTAGACCCCTATGAAACACCAACATCTAGACCCCTATGAACACCAACATCTAGACCCCTATGAACACCAACATCTAGACCCCTATGAACACCAACATCTAGACCCTATGAACACCAACATCTAGACCCCCAACATCTAGACCCTATGAACACCAACATCTAGACCCTATGAACACCAACATCTAGACCCCTATGAACACCAACATCTAGACCCCTATGAACACCAACATCTAGACCCCTATGAACACCAACATCTAGACCCCTATGAACACCAACATCTAGACCCTATGAACACCAACATCTAGACCCCTATGAACACCAACATCTAGACCCTACACCAACATAGACCCCTATGAACACCAACATCTAGACCCCTATGAACACCAACATCCCTATGAACACCAACATCTAGACCCTCTGAACACCAACATCTAGACCCCTATGAACACCAACATCTAGACCCCTATGAACACCAACATCGAGACCCCTATGAACACCAACATCTAGACCCTATGACACCAACATCTAGACCCCTATGAACACCAACATCTAGACCCCTATGAACACCAACATCTAGACCCCTATGAACACCAACTAGACCCCTCTAGACCCTATGAACACCAACATCTAGACCCTATGAACACCAACATCTAGACCCTATGAACACCAACATCTAGACCCTATGAACACCAACATCTAGACCCCTATGAACACCAACATCTAGACCCCTATGAACACCAACATCTAGACCCCTATGAACACCAACATCTAGACCCCTATGAACACCAACATCTAGACCCCTATGAACACCAACATCTAGACCCCTATGAACACCAACATCTAGACCCCTATGAACACCAACATCTAGACCCCTATGAACACCAACATCTAGACCCCTATGAACACCAACATCTAGACCCCTATGAACCAACATCTAACATCTCTAGACCCCTATGAACACCAACATCTAGACCCTATGAACACCAACATCTAGACCCCTATGAACACCAACATCTAGACCCCTATGAACACCAACATCTAGACCCTATGAACACCAACATCTAGACCCCTATGAACACCAACATCTAGACCCCTATGAACACCAACATCTAGACCCCTATGACACCAACATCTAGACCCTATGAACACCAACATCTAGACCCTATGAACACCAACATCTAGACCCCTATGAACACCAACATCTAGACCCTATGAACACCAACATCTAGACCCCTATGAACACCAACATCTAGACCCTATGAACATATGTCTTATGTATATTTGAAGGTGTCTGACTTGACACTGTTTTTTTTTTATACTCACATGTCCGACTGCCTTTGCCGTTGCTTTGGTTCCAGCTGAAGCCGCCACTGTAGCGAGTCCTTCAGCTGCTACTTGACCTGTCCTTCTAGCTGTCTTCTTGAAAATTTCTTTTGACACCACATATATAACAAACTGTGAGAGCAGGCCAAACATTGGTACAGACATCTTCCGAACATGTTCAGCAATGTCCTCAGAGCTTGGCTTTGTGCTCAGACGCGACAGTATTTTGGACAGTCTGATGTTGTCATTGATTAGAAGGCCATGCTCTTTGGCCATTGATCTCAAGAGTTTCTCCATGACATAACCTTCAGGAGAATCTGCCACAGCCCGTCCTTGGCTCTCCCATTCATCTTTCAGGGTGTTAATGAGTTTCTTGATTCCCTTAACCACATCTTGGATGTTCTCTACAATCTGCTGTGCCTCATTTTCGGATTCTCTTGATATGACCATGTCTACAATACTAGAACCCACACTGGTGGCCACACCCAGCCCTGAAACTACAGCTCCTGTTGTAGCTAGCAAAGGTAGCGCTGCTCCTCCTGTTACCACAGTCAATATACCTGCTGCTGTCATGGCAACTGCACCACCAACAGACACAGAGCCACCAACTACCTGACTGATGTTAACGTTCTTCTTATGTTCTTCAAGCTCAGAGGCCAGCTGGTTCAACCTCGCTGCACCTCTACTTTGAAGGTCCAACCAGGAGAAGATTTTTTCTACCAGCATGTCAGCAACATCCATGATGTGATCGAACTGAAACACATCCACAAGATGAAAGTTTTCTGTTTTATTGCTGTTCAACATTGTTCATGGTCAGTTTAATTTAGTTTTTTTTTGTACAAAAATTTACTCAAAAGACTCTTTCATGTCAGAGTGAAACCAGATTTCTACAAAGTGATGTCAACTGACAGACCTGGAGACAGAGGTTCATCCACTAAATACTGACTGGAAGGAGGAGAACACTGATGGGATCACTGGTTTTTATTTTTATAATGTTGATTAAGTAACATCACTTTGTAGAAACTTTGACATGAAAGAGTCTTTCTTGAAAGTTGTTTAAGAACAATAAAACTTTGTCATATTAGAGTGAATACTTCAAACATTGTTCAACAGACTTGACATAAAACAGCATCATGGACTAAATTGTTTTGGGAGCTTACCTTTGCTGTGGAGCAACACCTGATTTGACGTTTGTTGATAAAGTTCTTCCGTCTGTTATTCAACGTCCAGGTTTGTGTTTTATAGTGTTGAACAGAGGAGGAGTCAGTCCGACTTCATCGTTCAACACCCAGCAGATGATGCAACATTTCCAGTGTTAATGTTTAACACTGGAAATCCCAGCAAGACTGGTTTCACTTTTGACTTGTGGTATGATAACAGACGTAATAACGTTCTTATAAGTGAAACTAAATCAGAAATCATTTTCTTTAGAGTCTCTAATCTTCTGGCTGCCTTAAAACAGTCTAAAAGTTCCTACAATTTTCTAAAAGCTCACACAACTTCCTAAAAGTTCCTACAAGTTCCTACAACTTCCTAAAAGTTCCTACAAGTTCTTACAAGTTCTATAAGTTTATACAAATCCCTACAAGTTTCTAAAAGTTCCTATAAGTTTCAAAAGTTCTCACAAGTTTTGTAAAAGTTCCTACAAATTTCTTAGAGTTCCTACAAGTTTCTAAACGTTCCTGCAGTGGGGAAACGGCTTCATGCTGTAATTTTACTGATCAGTACTTTGATGTAAATACAGACGTCCTGATCTGAAAAGGAGCTTCTGACTGCAGCTCAGATTAAACAGTACTTCAGCTGGGTTTTGTTTTACTTCAGCTCTTCTGTTCTGGTTCTTGATTCTGATCCTGTGATCTGCAGGTGATTTGACTTATTATAACCGTAAAGTTCTACTTTTACATGAGTGATAATCCTGTGATGCTGCTGATGAAGACGTCCAGACGGTCTGTGTCGACGTCACAGAGGAACATGGAGATCAGAGTTGATCCTGAAGGAGTCACTGGATCAACTCACATGAGAAATACAACAAGAGACGACAGAGGAAGCAGAAACCAGAGCAGGAGGTCGGAGGAGGTTCTACACAGGTGCAGCGTCTGGACTCAGGTGGACCGTGGTAAAGAGTGTTGGTGTCATGTGACTGCAGCCTCCTCTGCTCTGCTTCATCCTCTGATGTTCATCTGCTTCACTGGAGCTCTGCAGGACAGTAAATACACTGGAGGTCTCCACTGGAGCTCCGAAGCAGAACTGCTGTAATGATGGAGGTGAAACTGGAGGAGCTTCATCACTTTATTCAGTCACACGTCAACAACACGACAACCTGCTTCAACACGACGACACACGGAGAGATCTCCAGATGAAGACCAGGAGGACCTGAAGTCAGCAGAGACCAGCAGTGAGGCTGAGCTCCAGAGTTCTCCACTGCTGTTCTGGGAGGTTCTGGAGCACAGATCTGCTGGACGTTCACCTCCTAGAAGGTCTGCTGACGAAGCTGAGCTCTCTGCCTAAAGGCTCCAACATCAGGAAAACGTTCCTGTTCCAACCCTCAGAGAACGTTCCCACAACATACGCCAACAGCACAGACAGGTTTTAATGTGATGTTGAAGGAACGTTTTACAGACACTCATCATCTCAAACAATGTTCCTCTAAAGACTTTCAGCTGAGACATTCGGAGAACGTTGTCAGGAACACAGATGATGGTCCATGAGAACAGAGGAGGAACGTGTTCCAGATGTTATTAAGGCCTCAGATGACAGAACGTTCTTTCTACGTTCCTGTCCTGTCATATATCACCATCATGCTTCCTGGAATGTTCTGAAGATGTTCTGAGGATGTTATAAAATCTATGAAGTGTTCCCACAACGTTCCATGACAACAAAGGAAGAACACTGTCTGTAACTTTCAGTCTTGAGAACGTTCTGACAACGTTTTCACCAAACATTGTCAGAACGTCTTTATTGTCCTGCATCGGTAGAACTGTGGAGAACCTTCTCAGATGAGGTTCTAGCTGAGGTGAGTCGTCTTCATCTCTTCAGCTCGTCTCTCACTGGAAGACAAACAGAACAGGTGGGTGAATGCTGAGCTCTGATTGGACGGTTCTACTTCCTGTCTGGTCTTCTGCTGACAGACTTGGTATTCATAGGGGTCTAGATGTTGGTGTTCATAGGGGTCTAGATGTTGGTGTTCATAGGGGTCTAGATGTTGGTGTTCATAGGGGTCTAGATGTTGGTGTTCATAGGGGTCTAGATGTTGGTGTTCATAGGGGTCTAGATGTTGGTGTTCATAGGGGTCTAGATGTTGGTGTTCATAGAGGTCTAGATGTTGGTGTTCATAGAGGTCTAGATGTTGGTGTTCATAGGGGTCTAGATGTTGGTGTTCATAGAGGTCTAGATGTTGGTGTTCATAGGGGTCTAGATGTTGGTGTTCATAGGGTCTAGATGTTGGTGTTCATAGGGGTCTAGATGTTGGTGTTCATAGGGTCTAGATGTTGGTGTTCATTGGGGTCTAGATGTTGGTGTTCATAGGGTCTAGATGTTGGTGTTCATAGGGGTCTAGATGTTGATGTTCATAGGGTCTAGATGTTGGTGTTCATAGGGGTTTACATGTTGATGTTCATAGGGTCTAGATGTTGTGTTCATGGGGTCTAGATGTTGGTGTTCATAGGGTCTAGATGTTGGTGTTCATAGGGTCTAGATGTTGGTGTTCATAGGGGTCTAGATGTTGGTGTTCATAGGGGTCTAGATGTTGGTGTTCATAGGGGTCTAGATGTTGGTGTTCATAGGGTCTAGATGTTGGTGTTCATAGGGTCTAGATGTTGGTGTTCATAGAGGTCTAGATGTTGGTGTTCATAGGGTCTAGATGTTGGTGTTCATAGGGGTCTAGATGTTGGTGTTCATAGAGGTCTAGATGTTGGTGTTCATATGGTCTAGATATTGGTGTTCATAGGGGTCTAGATGTTGGTGTTCATAGGGTCTAGATGTTGGTGTTCATAGGGGTCTAGATGTTGGTGTTCATAGGGGTCTAGATGTTGGTGTTCATAGGGTCTAGATGTTGGTGTTCATAGGGTCTAGATGTTGGTATTCATAGGGTCTAGATGTTGGTGTTCATAGGGTCTAGATGTTGGTGTTCATAGGGTCTAGATGTTGGTTTTCAAAGGGTCTAGATGTTGGTGTTCATAGGGGTCTAGATGTTGGTGTTCAAAGGGTCTAGATGTTGGTGTTCAAAGGGTCTAGATGTTGGTGTTCATAGGGGTCTAGATGTTGGTGTTCATAGGGGTCTAGATGTTGGTGTTCATAGGGTCTACATGTTGGTGTTCATAGGGGTCTAGATGTTGGTGTTCATAAGGGTCTAGATGTTGGTGTTCATAGGGGTCTAGATGTTGGTGTTCATAGGGTCTAGATGTTGGTGTTAGATGTTGGTGTTCATAGGGTCTAGATGTTGGTGTTCATAGGGTCTAGATGTTGGTGTTCAAAGGGTCTAGATGTTGGTGTTCAAAGGGTCTAGATGTTGGTGTTCATAGGGGTCTAGATGTTGGTGTTCAAAGGGTCTAGATGTTGGTGTTCAAAGGGTCTAGATGTTGGTGTTCATAGGGGTCTAGATGTTTGTGTTCATAGGGTCTAGATGTTGGTGTTCATAGGGGTCTAGATGTTGGTGTTCATAGGGGTCTAGATGTTGGTGTTCATAGGGGTCTAGATGTCTAATTTAAAACGTTTTTCTTTCCCCATTTTTGAAGGTCCAGTATTTAAACTGTGTTCTCTGCTGGATCCATTCAGTCGTTCTGATCTGATGGATCTATTCTTTCTGTTCAACACATTTCATGGCTGTTAGTTTTATTTCTGGAGATACTCAACCTTTTAACTCAGGGACTTCAGTTACAGTTGAATGAATGCAGACTGTCTGGTCTTTTCATGATAAGTCATCTCTTCCAGATTGGAGGTGGAGCCGTTGGTCTTCTCTTTTCAGTCCCTGACCTGATTGATAGTTTCAGAAGTCTGGCCAAAGAAACCTATGTGACAGAAGACATTAAAAACGTGAGAAAACAAGCAGAAGCCATACGAGATTCATCTGAGAAGATGAAGAATGAGCTGAAGGACATCAGGTGAGTGTCTGAAAATGAATATAACAGATCATCTAAGCTGGTTGAACCATATCAGCCTCTTTATTTTGGACGTGTCGTCTGCTGGAACACTGATGGAGCATCAAACTCTCTTTGTTGGGTCGTTCTGTACAGAATCAACCCAATCTGATAAAGTTCCTCCAGAACCTCTGTCAGGGATTCAGGACACTGACCGCTGAAAGATCACACCAACAGAAGAGGAGACAACGAATTTAGCTTGATCAAGGGAACCCTGCTCAGTACAATCTACTGAAGCAGAGTTGCGCTGAGCAGCTCCTTGCTCCTTTATTTATCTTACCAAAAAGAACATGGATGGTTACAATGCATGTGTGTGTGTGTGTGACTTCTGAGTACATGTGTGTCATCGTGGTCATGTTGTAAGATAAGAAATAGAAGAATCTTATACATAATCATTTTTCTGGGTTAGCTGATTGAACGTAGTATGATAATGAGCGTTATATACAGCATTTATCTTCTAACAACCTCCTGTTTATCATGCTCAGTTTAAATAATATCAGTAAATTAACAACTTGACATGCATTTTCTGTTAACGCTTCATGGCTTTTAAACTGAGACTTCATCTTCGGAGTCATCCTCATCATCATCCTTCAGATCTAATTCTTCTGTGGTGAGTGACATGTACGCCTGGACCTGTACAGTGACGAGTTTGGAGACCATAGAACGAATACATGGAACAATACAGGTAGAGAAACAACATAATAGCAATAATACAACAAGCACTGGCATGATTAAAGTTTTGAGTCGTCCTAGCCAGTTCTTTGACCAGAACCAGCTCCAGAAATCCCAGCCATCATCCTTTGCCGTGGTCACATCTTTCTTCATCTGTGCTAAGAGGTCATTCAGGTGCTTGATGGTATCTGTAAGGTTACCTTGTATATCAGGAATGAACGTACAACACTTATCACCTATGACATGACATAAGCCTCCCTGTGCTGCAAATAGTAAGTCTAGTCCGTACTGGTGTTGCATTAACATTTGTCTGGTTGCTACAGCTAACGGCGTTAGTGCACCAAACCCGTGAGTAACAATTTCTGTAAGGTTTTCCAGTTCTACATGTAGTTTATCAATGTTGTGAGCATTGTTGACCGCACCCCACCAGGTAAAAAGCCTGTTAAGAATTTAGTACCACTACTAGTGAGTTTACCTGTGTCTCGTTTTTCACGGTGGTGTGTGTAGTGATGTGTAGAGTACACTAATTGTCCATGTATGCTGATGGTTGGAGTTAGGAAAACTAATGCACATGTTCCAACCCATCCTCGAGGCAGATACTGATAAATGGATGTCCCACAAAGCCATGCTGCATCTACGGTGCTTCCCATACCTTCATCAGAGGGCCACAGAATGGTCAGGTCACCTCGCCCCAGCAAAGTACCACTGGCTTCCCCTGGTCTCCCCATGCAGACTGAGGAGTTGTGTTGCCGGTAAACCGGCCTCCACACGTGGCAGGGAGCGATAGATTACAGCCTGAGACATGTCCTACCTCTATAGAGGGGATCTTATCTGTCATGTGTCGGTA
The DNA here is from genome assembly GCA_024666655.1 of Dascyllus trimaculatus. Taxonomy (NCBI): domain Eukaryota; kingdom Metazoa; phylum Chordata; class Actinopteri; family Pomacentridae; genus Dascyllus; species Dascyllus trimaculatus. The sequence continues at coordinate 30,794,701 of CM045458.1, read as the reverse complement.
GAAACAGACGGGGAGCTGTGCTGGATAGGTTGATAATACTCTGCACCCCTTCCTTTAATATCGGTACCATTTATCCTGAGTTGAACATCATTCCAATGGCTACAGTTTGGTGCATCCGTCGTGTTAGTACGGTGCCATTGTCTCAAGTGTGCAGAGTTACCATAGTGGTGTAGCCTGCCATAGAACATAGAGGATAGCTCACTCATATTGTAGGGTCGTGGTCGCACTAAGGCTGAGTCCTGTGAACTGTGTGGGAAAAGAGAACAGGCATAACATGATTCATTGGGCATTACATGATTAACCATCGTTCTTATAGCTGTATACCAAGAATTAATCGGAGGTGCTTTCCCTGCTTTATAGCGCTTGTTATGTGAGGAGTCATAAGCTGAGTGGTAACTTCCCCTACTGCTAATTATGAACGTGCTGGTAGCGGATGTCGTTCTGTTGCCAGGAGTGAAGTTATTAATATTGCTTACCTGGCTGCAATTAGCTGTACTGGTGGTGTTTGGACAGAGACTGATAAATGTGAATGGGTCTGTTGCTCCTGCTTTGTATATGCAAATACCGAATCGGTGGCAGCTTGGGTGTAGATATTGGCCTGTTCTAGTTATGTTGGGGATTGGATTGGCGGCTGCGTTAATGGTGATGCAAAATTGAGTATTGGTCCATTCCACTTTCATGCGTGTTCCATTGTTTAGCTAATTGTGATGTACCGTATGTACCTGATCCCCAACTTGGTGTTCTTGAAATCATGTGTGGTAAAATGACATTACTCCAGTCATGTCCTGTTGTTTTGTACCCTTTAAGATCAATGTATCCTACATGGCCGTTCCACCCGTTGTCTTTATACCTTCCTATCTTCAAATCCGTGGATTGTAAGCACCATTTCCCTAAACCATCGCGACAGTTGTAACATAAGTATGGATCAGTGGTTTTTGAGTTTTCAGAGTTGCTGCATGGATTCTTAAAAGCTCCTGTCATCACATCTGGTTGTGGAACGGCCCACACTCTTCTCTTGTCTCGGTGTTGGTATCCTGGATCTGTAAAATAGATGGCTGCAAACACTGTTAGACACACAGTGAGGATAACAGAAAGCATAAACCTTAGGTGAGCCATTGCGATCTAATATTCTTTTTCTTCACCGGTTGAGATGACGGCCCCTATTGGTTACCGCCCCCTTTCATACGACTGATTGCTAATTTATGGCTCTTACTCACTTATGTCGACCTTGTTGCAGTGACTCATGTGGATCCAGGACGGGCGCTCAGCTATCTTTACAGCAGTGGGTGACGTCAGGAGGACTTGGTATGGCCCCTCCCACCGTGAAGAGTTCCACTTAGCCCTCTGGATGACTTTGATTAGGACCCAATCACCTGGTTTCAGCCTGCAAGATACAGAAACAGGTTCTTCTGGCAATGTATGTTGTTCGTGAACTGATTTCTGATCTAATATGTGTCTCATCCGATCTGTGAGTGTGTTCTCTGTCACTTTTCTCTATGTCACTATTGTGCATTGGGAGTGGAAACACTGACCATGTACTATTTCAAATTGCCACTTCCTTTGGTGATTCTCATCCATAATTTAACTAGTGAGATGCACTCCGGCCACGGCCTTCCGGTTTCAGCCATTGTGTTTCTTAGTCTTTCTTTAATTGTTCCGTTTGTTCTTTCCACCAAGCCTGCGCTTTGAGGATGATATGCACAGTGGGTTTTTTAATGTGAAACCTAATGCTTCGCCGGCCAGTGTCAGCATCTCATTTACAAAATGTGAGCCATTATCTGATCTGATAAGTTTTGGAATTCCATAAGTGGGGAAATATGAGTTTACTAAGCATTTTGCTACCTAATTTCGCCGGCCAGTGTCAGGTCTCATTTATCTGTGTATATTTTAGTGATAGTGGTGATTGGTTATCTGTAAGTATGGAAGTGAGAAGTGGTGATTTTTATCTGTGTATATTTCAGTGTAGAAGTGGGATTATTATCTGTATATATTTACACATAAAGTGGTGATTGGTTATTGTAGTATTTTATAGTGTAGAAGTGGTGATTGGTTATCTGTAGTATATTTATAGTGTAGAAGTGGTGATTGGTTATCTGTAGTATATTTATAGTGTAGAAGTGGTGATTGGTTATCTGTAGTATATTTATAGTGTAGAAGTGGTGATTAGTTATCTGTAGTATATTTATAGTGTAGAAGTGGTGATTGGTTATCTGTAGTATATTTATAGTGTAGAAGTGGTGATTGGTTATCTGTAGTATATTTATAGTGTAGAAGTGGTGATTGGTTATCTGTAGTATATTTATAGTGTAGAAGTGGTGATTAGTTATCTGTAGTATATTTATAGTGTAGAAGTGGTGATTGGTTATCTGTAGTATATTTATAGTGTAGAAGTGGTGATTAGTTATCTGTAGTATATTTATAGTGTAGAAGTGGTGATTAGTTATCTGTAGTATATTTATAGTGTAGAAGTGGTGATTAGTTATCTGTAGTATATTTATAGTGTAGAAGTGGTGATTGGTTATCTGTAGTATATTTATAGTGTAGAAGTGGTGATTAGTTATCTGTAGTATATTTATAGTGTAGAAGTGGTGATTGGTTATCTGTACCATCCCTCCTGTTGAGACATGGGTAATCCCATGTCTCACTGATGCGGCTGTTTCGTGTAAAGATTTTGGGAGGATTGGTTTTCGAATGCCATTTGTTAGTGTGGCGCCTTGTTTCTGCCACTGTATCTGCTCCTGTGGGGGGGCGGTCTTCTGTGCGTCACTTAACACGTCATTGTCGATCATAGTGAGACTGCACTGGAGTTGTGGGTGTTAAAGTGCCGCTGCCTTGGCTGTTTTGTCTGCAGAATAGTTTCCTTTAGTGATGTGGGAGCCGTCTGTTTGGTGTGCAGGGCATTTGCAGAGTGCTAGAGAGGTTGGAAGGTGTATAACTTGTAATAGTTTCTTAAGTTGTGCAGCGTGAGTTAGCAGTTTTCCACTAGAGGTTATCATGCCTCGGTTTTGCCATATTTTTGAAAATGGTGAACAGAGGAAAACACATGCTGACTGTCAGTATGTATGTTAACTTTTTTACCCTCGTGTAGAAGGCATGCTCTGATGACAGCATGGAGCTCTGCAGCCTGTCCAGACTCTGTGCTGGTTAAAGTTTCCACCACAGAAGTGTCGGTGGTGACAGCATAGCCGACTCTGTTCTTTCCTAGCTGATCTTTAGAGGCAGAACCATCTACAAAAATATCAATGTGATCTGGCTGTGGTGTACTGTAAGTGTCAGGTCGTGGTTTCGTTTCCTCATTCGTACGTGACACTCAGCAGTGTGGTGTTCCGTTATCTGGTAAAGGAAGGGTGTGGTACTTTAACTGTCAGGGGGTGTAGCAACACCACGTCTGCACAGCATGTAACTGCCTCCGCTGCAGCAGCACAGGCCTGTACGCAGACAGGCAGCCTGCTGCAATGGAGTCAAGTCTTTTAGAATAAAATGCTATAGGTCTGTTTTGTTGTCCAAATGGCTGTGTGAGCACTGCTGCCATAAAGCCATTAATACAGTTCACCATGAGTGTAAACAGGAGATCGTAATCAGGTAGTGCTAGCACTGTGGATGTTTGTAACATTTCTTTTAAGTCCTTAAAGGCTTTTTCAGCTTCTGGTGTCCACTTGATTTTGTCTTTTAATGTCATGTTGTTGCCATAGACTAGATTTTGTAGTTGTTGTGCAGTAGCAACATAATTTGGGATCCACAGCCTGCAATAATTACAGAGTCCTAAAAAGGACATCATCTGTTGCTTGGTCTGAGGTTGAGGAGCATTTTGAACAGCTGTCTTTCTGTCTTCCAGCAGAAATCTACCATCTGCTGATAGTTTGTGGCCTAAATAGATAACTTCTCGTTTCCCTCTTGAAACCTTGTGGCCTTCATTAAATAGATGTAGCAAAACTATGCGGGTGTTTTTCATGCAAGCTTGCTCCGTGTGTCCTGTGACTAAGATATCATCAACGTACAGGAGCTACTGTCCGTCCTTTAACTCCTTACATTTTAGCATTGAGGCTGCTAAAGCCTCAGAGTAGTCTATTGGGCTATTTGTGAAACCTTGTGGGAGTCTAGTGTATGTATAAGTTTTGCCGTCAAATGAGAAACCAAACAAGTCCTGGGAATCTGGGTGCAGTGGTACAGAGAAAAATGCATTGGACAAATCTATGACAGTGAACCATTTATTTTTCGGGTCCATGTTGTTCAGAATGGTATGTGGGTTTGCAGCTTTAGGTGGTTTGTGCACCACTATATCATTTACTGCTCTTAAATCTTGTACCATGCGCCATCTTCCCGTGGTTTGTTTCTTAACAGGAAATATCGGGGTGAGACATTGAGCTGTTTTTGTCTCTCTGAGTATGAATGCTTGTAGCATATCTTGTATCACAGGTTGGACTTAGACGCAACCGAGTCTCATTGGCCAGTTATCTCTGACGTGAACAAGCCAACCACTGTTCACGTGGATTTACTGAAATGTGCTAAAACAAGTGTGTGTGTGTTGTCTTTAAGGCGTGCATCTATGTTGCTACTGTTATGCAGAACTTTGCTGAATATTGAAACTGCTGAATACAGATAAGACAGAAACTGCGAGCACCCTACTCCCTTTTTCAATTAATTAATTCTTAACAGTGGCGAACTGTCCATGGAAACTGGATAAGATGGAAACTGGGAGTGCAGCTATTCCCATTCTCACAGCAACAAAGATAATGAGTGCAGACTGTCTATGACCTCAAGGCCACATAAGGTCAGACGAATGATGATCAAACTGAGTAAATAATACAGCAAATCATAAAATAACATAACAAATCCCCCTTTAGACATAATTTTATTATGTCAACAAAAATTGGTGGGAATGTTCTGTATTGTGTCCCAACTCTGAGCAGCAACCAGCTCAACAGGCCCCCAAACTGTGAGTGACCGTCCACTCAGAGTTGCAACACAACCGGGTGGGAGATTTTTATTCTTCCCCCTTTTGATATAATTTTATTATATCAACACAAATAAAAATCTCACAATCATTTAGTGGTTATGTAAGCATGTCTTCGTTGCGTAGATCATCCTATATGTATGGCAGTATGTGCAAGCTGTTCTTCTTTGCAGTTACTTGCAGCAAGCAATTCTTCTTTGCACATGCATGTGGAAATGATAAACAGAGCAAGGTTGATTAAACAAAACACTCATAAAATATAAGCATAAGCAAAACTTTTCATATCAGGAGTAGCCGTCATGGTACCGGGAACAGAAGCCTCTTTCCCAGGAGACGTTTAAACCTTCTATAACTCTACCGATAACATATCCGCAATGAGCACATAGACTAATATTACAAAATATATATATATATATATTAAAAAAAAACCTATTAGTATCACGCCTCTACATGTGTGCAACAACTATATATGGATGTGTGTTAAGCTTTAACAAATACATGTATTTACAGGGGTTCAGGGATACAAACAACGGTCTTCTTTGTCAACATCCTTGTAGGCTTCAGTCTCATCCTCTCCGGGCTCAGAGAGGGAGACCAGTGGAGCAGTTTCACCTGTATGTTGTGATAATTGATAAGGAGGTGGTGTGTGGAATTTATCATCAATGGCTGTGGTAATACACTTTATACAGAGGTGCCTGATGCAATGTATGCAGTAACATCCACATAAGGTGAACACAGTCACTGCTGCAACTAGTGAAATAAACACATACAAAATTAAATTCTTCCACTTTTTAAAGGTTCTGTTTAGCCAATCAGTTACAGATTTTGTATCCCTGAGTGTTCTGTTAACTCTTCAGATAAAGTTTTAAGGTCAAAAAGGGCTCGAGATACGGAGCCATCTGATGCTGTGTTATCAGGGATGAATACTCATCAATCTTGGGGAAGCGTAGCACACACACCACCTCTGTCAGCTAGGATGAAATCAAGGATCATTTTATGTTGGTAATAAGCAGCCAGTTGTTCTTGTAGTTCAGCAATAGCATCTCTAGTCGTATTATTGAGCCTTTGGACATTAAAATTAATGTAATTAATTCTGTCCACATTTTAGTTTATAGTGACCCACCAGAACAGGATGACCCAAACCCTGCTGCTACTTAATCAACCAATTTATACTCATCAGGTCCACCTCTGTGAATTCCAGTTGCATCTATGTAGGTTGGGGAGTTCTGATGTAAGTCAAATGAGCTACGTTTCGTCAGCTGAGGTCTGTCCAGTCTTTGACAGGGTTTCATCTCCAGTCGATGGTCATGGTCAGTTGGTGAGGTTCTTAAGTCAGTCCCAACCTCAGTCAATGTTCTCACGGAGAACGGTGATTTTATGGAGAGTTTAACTTCTCCCAGAACATCGGCAGTCTGTTACAAACCTTTCTGCCTTTTTTTTTTTTACTGCTTTTTCTGCCTTCCCTTTTAACATTCTTCCTTCCTCTTGTAGTTTTGCTTTGGTCTGCTCTGGACTTCCTCTAGCTTTCTTCATCAACTTACTAAAATCTCTCAATTAGTGCAGACTTCAATTTCTTCGTGATTTAGTACACTTAATACTTTATGAACTATGTGGTCTTCCATGAAATGTCACTGACATGAGACCCGGAGAGGACGCTATCACGCCCTTCTACAGTACCTGGTTCACTGCGGTGACAGTTTTACAGACTAGCCGACCTTTTTCTCCTTCGTCGTCAGTACGTGATTTCAGGGAAGTAAAATAACAAACTGAAAACTGGTTAGGTCCCCTAAGACCTAATAATTTACTCAGTTTTCCACTCATTCCCATTCACACCATTCACCTAAGTATTTTTATCTAATTCAGTCCTTATTTATAGACAGGGGACTCCGCCGTCCCTGCGGAATTTAACTGTCTCTCGGTGTCCCAGACACCTAGATAACCATCATTTAGATGCTGTGTTATCTTTTAGTGCTTTTCTGGATTTCTTTCATGGATAAAATCTTAAACCTGAGATTTCTTTATGGATTATGGATAAAATCTTAAGCCATTCATTCACTTTATGTGTTGTCTCTCACCATCCGTGGGTCGATCTTTTGATGTTCGGATCGTCGGACTGAGATCCAGCACCGTTGACCGAGTCTAATTCACCGGCCTGGACCCGAATTCACGTCCCAGGTCTTTCTCACTCCGACTGTTCGGATGTGGCTGTCGACAGACTTCGGTGTCGGCTTCCCACGATGATTAATGTCAGGGATTCAGGACACTGACCGCTGAAAGATCACACCAACAGAAGAGGAGACAACGAATTTAGCTTGATCAAGGGAACCCTGCTCAGTACAATCTACTGAAGCAGAGTTGCGCTGAGCAGCTCCTTGCTCCTTTATTTATCTTACCAAAAAGAACATGGATGGTTACAATGCATGTGTGTGTGTGTGTGATTCAAGTCTGGGTGTGTGACTTCTGAGTACATGTGTGTCATCGTGGTCACGTTGAAAGATAAGAAATAGAAGAATCTTATACATAATAATTTTTCTGGGTTAGCTGATTGAACGTAGTATGATAATGAGCGTTATATACAGCATTTATCTCCTAACAACCTCCTCAGAACCAGATGGTTCTTCATCTGCAGTAACTTATATACAGTTGTGTGCGAAAGTCAGGGCACCCCTTTAAAAACAGCATATTTTATATATTAAAAAATTAATATCCATATTTATAGTCTCTCTGGGATATGGGAAAAAAAGACAATATTATCAGGAAACATTAATGCATAGTTACATTTTATTTTATAACTTGAACAAAATTACAAAAACAAAAAACATCATTTTGGCCTGTGCAAAAGTCGGGGCACCCTACAGCGTCAGTACCTTCAGTACTTAGTAAGACCCCCTCTGGCAGATATCACAGCTTCTAAACGCTTTTTATAGCCAACGACAAGTCTCTGGATTCTATCATTTGGGATTTTCCCCCATTCTTCCTTGCAAAAGGCTTCCAGTTCTGCAATATTCTTGGGTCGTCTTGCATGCACAGCTCTTTTAAGATCTACCCACAGATTTTCAATTATGTTTAAGTCTGGAGACTGTGAAGGCCATTCCAAAACCTTCAGCTTGCGTTTCTTGAGGTAGTCCATGGTGGATTTTGAAGTATGTTTTGGATCATTATCCTGTTGTAGAAGCCACCCTCTTTTCAGCTTCAGCTTTTTTACAGATGCTGTGATATTTGCCTCCAGAATTTGCTGGTATTTAATGGAATCCATTCTTCCCTCCACCCGAGCAATGCTTCCTGTCCCACTGGCTGCATCACAACCCCAAAGCATGATGGATCCACCCCCATATTTAACAGTTGGCAAGGTGTTCTTTTCATGAAATGCTGCTCCTTTTTTTCTCCAAACATACCTTTGCTTATTGTGGCCAAAGAGTTCTATTTTAACTTCATCAGTCCACAGCACTTGTTTCCAAAAGTCATCAGGCTTCTGTACATGTTCTGTTGCATATTTTTGACGTTGTATTTTATGATGAGGACGGAGGTAAGGTTTTCTTCTGCAGACTCTTCCATGAAGGTCTTGTTTGTGCAAGTATCGCCGCACAGTGGACGGGTGCACTACCACTCCTGAGTCTGCTAAATCTTCCTGCAGGTCTTTTGACGTCAAATGTGGGTTTTGATGTACCTTTCTGACCAGCCTACGAGCTGTTCTGTCTGAGAGTTTCCTTGGTCTTCCAGATCTCATCTTGACCTCCACAGTTCCCCTCACCTGCCATCTCTTAATTATACCTCGCACTGTGGAAACTGCAAGCTGAAAACGTTTTGCTATCTTCTTGTAGCCCTCCCCGGCATTGTGGGCATCAATAACTTTCATTTTTTCTGTCTTAGCTTCTTAGAGGAACCCATGATTGCTGTTGTTTGCACAGGTTTGTGGAGTCGCCATATTTAAGAAACCCTGAAATACACACCAGCTGGCGCTCCCTAATGACAATTGTTGACACATGCTTCAGGACTAATGAGCTGGTAAAGGTCTGAATTTGTTAAAAGAATCTGACACATTGAAACTCTCAGGGTGCCCCGACTTTTGCACAGGCCAAAATGATGTTTTTTATTTTTGTAATTTTGTTCAAGTTATAAAATAAAATGTAACTATGCATTAATGTTTCCTGATAATATTGTCTTTTTTTCCCATATCCCAGAAAGACTATAAATATGGATATTAATTTTTTAATATATAAAATATGCTGTTTTTAAAGGGGTGCCCTGACTTTCGCACACAACTGTATATATAAAACTATACTTATAGAATATAATCATAGTATAACTCTGTTGAGTGCGTCTTCTATCTGTAAGATGTAGGAACAACATTAGTGTTCACATGTTTATTAGAACAGCTGATGGCTTCTAGGACTCCATGTCATAGACATTAAACTGTTCACACGATGAGACATCCCATAATACTGATGCTCACAGCTGGTTATAGACAGAATGAACAGAAACCAAAGTAGTGTTCAGACTTAGACTCCTGGATGGATGTAAACTGATCTGGGTCCAGGTTCTACCAGAACTCCAGTGTGTTGTTCCTCCTACATGTCATGTGTCTATCTGCTGGACTGATGAGGTTCTGATCCATGTGGACCCCCCTCTATGGACTTCAAGGAGACCTTCATAGTCTGGAGGTAGAACTCTGATCAGTGATGGAGGTTCTGGAGATGAAGGACCAGATGGTCTGAGGAGGTTCTGGAGGAACTTTATCAGACTTATCAGACTTCATGTGGACTGAACCTGCTGTCAGCTGTAACGGTGATGAACTGATTGAATCCTCTTTTATTTGTGTCACAGGAAACTGTTGCAGGAGTTGAGCAATCTGAAGAACAACATTGAAAACCCAGAGAGGAGCGCCGATAAAAAGAAATCCTTGATAAGGTTTGCAATGAAATACTGCAGAGACGAAGCTACTCGACGGTGGCTGAAGGACAACTCAGAATCCGAGGCCTTCTCTAAACTCGTGGACATGTTTTATTTCCTGCAACAACAAGTTGATAAGGAGGAGAAGAAGAACCACAGCAACAACGTGGACATCATCTTCGTGGCTCATGGATCGATCACAGACCAGATGATTCCAGCCAGCTGCCTGCTGCCTCTGGAAACCATCAAAGGCGTGGTTCTGTATTCTCCATGGAACTGTGTTCTGACTGCTGATGCAGCGTACGGCATCGCCACAGGAACCATCAACCCTCAGGACAGAGTTTTCTACTGTAACTCAATCTCCTGTCAGATCCCTGATGAGAAGCATCGACCCACAAAGCTGCCAGAAGAGTGGAACTCAATGAAGAAGGCTGGAGGTAACAAGATTCCCAACATCACGCTGAGTCCTCTGAAGCCACCGAAGGATGGAGCATGGAAAAGGTTGGAGGAGCTGGAAGATGAGTACGGCCGACCAGGCAGAAACCGCATCCTCATCCCGTTGATCCTCCCAGGAGAGGAAGGTCCCATCCCCTTCTCTGTGGTCTCCTTGGCCCTGTCGCTGGTGCTCATGTTCTCCAGGTTTCAGGCCACCCTCCACCTCACTGCCTGTCTGGGGAAAAGACAGACAAGAATGAAGCTGGATAAGGACGCCCTGAAGAAGCAGTACGCCTACACCATCAACCACACTGTAATGACGTCCTCAGTGACCCCGTCACAAAGGAGACACAAGAAACTGTACACAAAGTTAAACACTGTGTTCGGTGAGAAGTCCTCTGGGTAGCAGCGTCAAACTGGACCAAACCTCCAGCTGTATGATCAGCAGTAGAAACGGACCTGGAGGGACCTGTTCCCACAACGCTGTCCAACGCAGGGCTACAAGATTTAAAATACATCAACCTTTCAGCTGCAAACATTATTAATGAGTCTTAACATAGAGGGCATAGATTATTATGGGGTTCGTTCCTGTCACTCACTGGAGTTTGTTGGTTGGACAGAAGAAACCAAAAGAAGATTACTGTAAACTGTGATTGTATTTTTTAAGTGTGTAATGATGTTGTGGACATGACTTCTCTGTTTGTATATCTTCATGTCTTCAGCTGTGTTCAGGTGTTTGAACTGCACATGTGACTGATACCATCTAGTGATGAGGCTTTAGATGTGTCCAGGGCTGGTTCTTAGTCTTCACACTATAAATAAATATTAATCAATGTGTTATAATTTCAATCAATGCAGATGTGGAAAAGAAACAGGAGACATTTAAATGTTGATCTGAAGAATCAGTAAAGAGCAGAGTGTTGGTGGACATGAAGACGGCTGTGCTTCTTTATTTCCTGATGATGCACATTTTTACACCAGATGTGGAGAAACCTGACTTTTAATCATCAAATGTGGACGTTTATAAAGACATCAGTTTAGATTGGTCAGATACTCAGTGAGGCGGGGAAAGAGAAGAGACTATTGGAGGAGCTGGGAGACTGACAGGAAGCAGACGGAGCTAACCAGAGAACTGTAGCGCCCTCTGGAGGGAAGCTAGAGGAAGGAGCAGGGACGAGGGGAGTCACCTGGAGATGCTGATGCTACTATTGAGGCTCGGTGTGAGATCAGAAAGAACCCAGCACAGAGCAGATGTTCAGAACCTTCATACGTTTGTCAGGAGGGGGACTGAACAGAACCAAGAACCACAAGTCCAGGAGCAGAACCAGCATCCAGCACCAGATGATGAGCCGAACCAGGGTTTGATGGAAGGTCTGCCACTTCCTGGAGCAGGTGTCATCGCTCAGCTGATTATCCAATCACAGCGACACACACACACACACACACACACACACACACACACACAAACACAAAGGTGGACACAGATAGAGACAGAGATATGATGGTCTTAGTGATAGGTAAAGCACCCAAAGGATCCAGTGGTTCCAGACCCCATAGGACCCCCTGAGAGGTCCTCTGGTCCAATGGTTCAGAGCGTTTTAAGGGGGACCAACACAATATTAGGCAGGTGGTCATGATGTTAGGCCAGATCGGTGTAGATATTTATAGATAGATATTGGATGGTGAGAACTTCTAATCAATGAGGACGTTGTTGTAAATTTCCCACATTTGTTTCAAGCTGACGACTTTTTTTTGGGAATCGTTCTCGCTTTGATTTTCTAGGATGTGACGACTTTTAAAACGGTTGAGACGTTTGTTAAAATGACGTTTGTGGAACATCGTGGGAACCTTCTTCAGTGTGTTGTCTGAACGCCCAAACATCCTCAGAATGTTGCAGCAACACGTTCCATCAGTGGAGACACTTAAATCATTTATATTTGAACTTGAGCTACTAACTTTAAATAATTGTGTTAAAATGTTGAATTTAAATCACATCAGTTGAAGTATTAGTCTGTATCTGTTCTGCTTCAATCTTCAGTTTTCAGCTCAGATTCAGGTATCAATGGTTCAGACTGAGTTTCTAGTGTCTCACACGTTTCTACCTCATCATGTTCAAACTGCAGGTCAGACTGTGATGCTCTGCTGCCACCATGTGGAGGATGGAGGACGTTGCTCCAGCAGTGGTCGGTTGTTGGTCCAAACATGTCTGAGAGAAACATTAAATACATTCAGGATTAAAGATGGCAGGTAATTCTAAACCTTTGTCTTTTAAATTCCAGATAATGTTTCATAAAATCACTAAACAAAGGGTTCATCTACATGTCGACTGTAAAAACAAACTGGTCTGAATTTGTTCAATAATAATCAGTGTTTTTACAGTGTTTGATCTTAAAATGAGGTTTTATTGGATTTAAATCTGCTGAAAACATCATTTTACTGATTCTACAGGTTTAATTAGTTCAATACATGTTTAATAGTCAAAGTTCATTTTTACTTAAAAGTCTAAGCATTAAAGTTTAACTGAGAAACGAGTTTTAATTTGTGAGGTCAGTAAAATGAAACTGATAAAATCTGGAACCATTTTCTGCTGAATTCAGTTTCATGGTGAGAGTTGAAACTGAACAGAGCCTCATGCTGGCAGCAGGTGGCGCTGCAGCCGATCTGAGCTGGAATAAACAGAGAAGTGACTCCGACCGTTCAATAGCAGGAATAAGACGAGTATTAATGAAGAGGTTTGATCTGATCCACGACTCAGAACTGAGGGGAACTTTAAATGTTTCGGTTTTAATCAGCTGATTGAAGGTAAAGGTCTGAATTCAGAGTTGTCCTTGATCTTTATTTTAATCACCACTGTTAAACTTTTTTGTAAGGAAGAAAAAAGGACAACCTCCATTTTGTGACTCTCTGGAGTCTCCATGCCGTTGTGGTTCTGGTGGTCCAGGGTCCTCAGGCAGAATGTCCTCCTCAGTGGTGTCTCCCACCATGATCTTTAAAGAGGGCTGCCCTCCACCTTGTCTTCATGACTCATGACGCATGGTATTTGTTAAACCACTCTTGGGTTCTGTCCCTTACTGGCTGCCTGAATGGGGTTTTGACTGTAATGGGACTTTCAAGGCCTGGATAGCCTCCATCACCTAAGAGGAAATAGCCGAGTGGAGGATAAAGGGCACCAACGCAACCAGAGCTGTTTGTTAGGATGCATGTATCATGTACTGAACCAGGATAACTAGCAAATATGTCCAAGAACAGTCCTGAAGCGGTGCGTACTGCCTGCATTTGAACTGAATCATACTGTTTGTTGTTGAAATAGTCAGTGCAGTTCATTCCTGGTGGCTTTATTCTATGGCTCCCACTGCTTTGCAAAAGGCGTCATTATGTGCCAGGTGTGAGGAGCCCTGACCAACATCAGCAATGGTATTGAGGCTTGGAACAAAGATGACCTTGTGTTTGTGCCATCTGATGTCTGCAGCAGTCCTGTGTCTGATAACGTGCTGTGGATTCTGGGACATCGAACACTTGCGCTGTGACCTTATAGGACACTCCATGAGCGAGCCAGTAAAGACAAATGAGGAGCTCTAAGTGACATCCCCAGCCATGATCTCTGTGCATGTTGAGGGTGGAGGAACGTGTTAAAGGCTGCCCTGGAGATTCGAAAAGTTTGTTTGAGGTCTTCATTTTCATCCAGACAGATTTTCAACACCGGTGTGTTCGTGTTTAAGGTTGTGTAAGGAACCCTTTGTCTGCAACAAGAGAAAAAGACATACCAACATTACCAGCTAATATAAAGCTTTAAAACGGATGTCATACAAATTATTGTTGTTACTCATATTAATATTATTATTATTGTTAGCATCAATGAGACCCAACAGCCACGGGCTAACACAAACTTCATCACAGGAGATTTTCACAGTCCCTGCCAAACTCACCTGTATGTCAGAGAAAACACCTGAAGAACTGTCAGGTGCAACAAGCCTCGACCTCTTCCATCTTGGAAGGAGTAGAACGATCATGTGATAGTCTCTCCAGTGTTCTCATGGAAACGAGCGCAGTGGACTCCAAGCCTGTCTATTAGCTCCAGTCATAATGCCGCAGACTCCCGCTCTGCAGACTTTACGTGATGACAGTGAAGACGTCACATTATGAACGCCTGAAGTCCACGAGGCTCAAGCTGTGTCCCAACTCAGGGGCTGCATCCTTCAAGGCTGCATTCGTCACAGCTCTGCGACGAAGGCCGTCCCGTTTCTTTAGAACTTCAAGGCTCCTTGCACGGTGGAGAGCGTTCGATCAGCAGCTGGAGTTTTAACTGCTGACGGAGAAGATGGATCCATCAGCGGCGGAGGATTCTAGTTTTAAATATTAGTATTGTGTTACAGCTCAGTCTGATAGCTACGATACAAATGTTGACAATGTTAAAGTTTGTATTAAAAAATCGATTAAGTGAAATTATTGATGTGAGCCGCTGCCCACTGGACGTTTACTGTCCAGTTGTTCAGCTTCAGTTTTAAGCTTTATTTTACCGAGACTGTGGCGATTGTTTTTCTGACCGCAGCCACCAAAAAACGACTTATTCATTCATAAATATTCACATATTTAATCCTTATTTAAATTATTATATGGGGTATAATGGATATAAATCCTGCTGGAGCTTCTATTGGTGGTGATTCTCTGTAGACCAGTGAAAACATGACTCTCCTCACTGTTCTTAGTTTAGCTCCACCAAGTTATCTGATAACATGTTTAACATACATTATATCTGGTTTCTGTTCAGACAGCAGGTATTTAGTGATCCTCATCAGAAACATTCAGCCCAGAGACTGTGGAGGTTTAGAATATCTGAAGTTCATATCAGTGGATGTCAACAGATTTAAACCAGCTTCTTGTTTCTCAGACAGTTTAGTCCCGAACCACCGGACAGAACAAGACCCTCAAGTCTTCAAGGATATAAAACATGTTAACAACAAAAATCACAATTTCGGGATCAAATTCAGTCAAAAAATGAGGCAAAAAATTACAACATAGTCGTCTCATCCTGATCCTCGAATAAAAAATTCGGCAGTCCGGGTTGCTAGGCAACCGAAGCGGCGTTATGAGACGTCATGACGCAAGCAGGAAGTCTGTATGGAAACACCTGACTGGTCTTCAGGTAGAAACACCTGATTGGTTCTTGTAATAGACATAGATATATATATATATATATATATATATACGGTAATAAACATAGACATATATACGTAGACGCCGCATTGACTGTGGAGGGACGTGCCTAAAGCTCCACCATCTTGGTACAGGGCTAGCAGAGGGGGGAGTGAATGTAAGTCTGTGGAGGTAAGAGGTACTCCACAATCTTAAAGTAGAATTATTCACTGGATTTTCCACCGATTTCCAAACGGTTTGGTTTGTTAAAACGTCACACATGTAGCTTTGACACAGGATGCTTGGATGCTTTTGTTCTATTTATGTCTGCCTGTCCGTCCTCCATGTCTGACGTTTGTAACAAACAATATATGTTGACAACTGATGGATTTATGATCACTTTTATAGTGCAGACATGTCATTCCTCTATAGACGTAATGCACTGTAGGGGCGAGTGGCACTGTACCAAGATGGCCGCCGCGTAGGCACGTCGGCTCCAATCGGCAGCAGCAGTCAACGCGGCGTCTACGTATATATGTCTATGGTAATAAAGGCTCGGCCCTGAGTTCTGATTTCCTGTTTACCTGATATGAAGCTGGCCACGGCTCAGCTGTCCAGCTAAATATAAGCTCCTTTCTCCTCCTGCCGCTGATATATCAGCCCTGAGTTGATGACAACAAGTAAGTGTGCTTTGTGTGTTTGTAACATGCAGTTAAAGTAAGTTTAGTCTGTCCGTGTGTGACGCAGTTAGCCACGCTAGCCGTTAGCTTCGAGTCGCGGTCATTATAATGTGTCTATAGGAGCTCATGGTTGAACATTTACATACTACAGAGTCATCTAATGTTATGAGGATTGTTAGTATTTGTTATGTTGATACGGGGATTTGTTTAAGGTAAGAGTTGACGAGGCTGAAGTTAGCTTCCGATCTTCAGCTTCCGATCTTCAGCTTCCGATCTTCAGCTTCCGATTCGGCAGTTAAGGGAAACTTAAGTTCAGCAGCTGAGGGCTCGATCCTGTTTATTACTCCTTATAATTACATGATTGGTCGTTTAACGTTAAGGGTAACAGTTTAAAACGGTTTCAGAGAGGATGAAGACTCTTTAAAATACAGTTTCGGATTTGTGAAACCTTTATTCTGTTTGTGAAAATGCAAAAAGGGACATTTCACCACAATTCTCTGCACCTAGACTGCATTAGACCAGGTCCTGATCCAAAACCACAAGACTTAGACTCTCCAGATCTGGTCTAGTTTATTCCAAGAGGATGAGGACTCTTTAAACCACAGTCTCTGATTTGTGAACCTTTATTTGAATGTTGTATTTGATGACATCACTGCAGAAGTCCTCGTTTCACAAATCAGAGACTGTAGTTTAAAGAGTCCTCATCCTCTCTGGATCCAGTGACAAGTTTCAACACTCGTCAGCTGTATTCTGATGTGCTCGTGATAATAAATCGGATTCTTTAAAGGTGTCCTCTGTTCCAGCTCCACTGTGCTGTTAGTGATTGCTGCTATCGATAGCTGCTGACCTCCAGGAACTACTCAGGTGTTTTCTCTCTAACATCTTTCCTTCAGCAGCAGCAGACAGTGAATGACTGTAGTTGAACTGAATGATCATCAGTGTTTGTTGGTTCTGCAGGTTCTGCTGCTGGAGAACCCGGAACGTTTCCACCATGAGCAGGTTCTGAACGTCACTTCTCACTTCATCAAACATCATTCACTGAGTTTTGATTCCACCTTGTTTAAACACCTGCAGCTCCGCATGTCCACAGTTACCAGAACATTAATCACACTTAGACAAACAGGACTGACTGAGGTACTGATGCTTCAAATGTTCTGCTCTTAGAAGACAGTCCAGGTAGATGAACTCACCTGGTTTCAGGTACATCTAACATCAGAACGTCTTCTTTGAAAACAAACTGACTTTAAACCGTCAGAAATTTGACAAATGACAAAAAAAATTTACAAAGAACTCATAAATTGTCCAGAACTCTTCAGATATGGTCCTGAAATGTCTTAAAACAACAAAGTTAACTGAAACTCGAGGCTTTTTAAGGTTCAGCTAACTTTGTGTTCACTGAAGCTCCAGAGACGTTCTGAGGTGAACTGCTGTAGCTCTGTAGGAAGATGTTCCACCACGCTGACTGTATCTCCAACAAGTCCTCCTCTGTTCTCTGTTTCTGAGCCATGCTGCTTTCATTCTGTCGCTGCTTCGTGACTCTGCTCTTCTGTTTGTCCAGCAACGTTTCAGACTCGGGCGTCTCCATGTTTGACAAATCCACGACGGAGTTCTCCACATCTGGAGTCTCCCTGAAGACCGACCGCTCAAAGTCACCATTTACTGACTTCAAAGATGAACGGATGTCTGCCAGGTGAGAAACTAGAAGCTCATCATCCTCAGACCAAACGTGACCTCTAATGAATCTATGAAAGCATTAAAATAGATGATTTCTGCCAGAGGAGTGTTTCTCCTGGGGGTTTGTTCTTGTTGCTGTGTTGGAGCTTCATCCCTTTGACCGTAGTGTCGTTAGACTCCACC
Organism: Dascyllus trimaculatus; assembly: GCA_024666655.1. NCBI lineage: Eukaryota > Metazoa > Chordata > Actinopteri > Pomacentridae > Dascyllus > Dascyllus trimaculatus. The sequence goes on along the minus strand of CM045458.1, from coordinate 30,776,752 downwards.
AGCATCCACCTGTCAGCTGCTGCTCTAATGAAACTGTTCTGTTGTTGTGTTCCTCAGGGAGCTGGTCTCAGCCTGGCTCGATCAGATGGAAACACGAAGCGCTGAGCTCCTGGACGCTGAACACGAGCCTCTGGAGCAGGTTTCCATCTCAGATGAGGAGATGGAAACCCACCTTGCCATGTTGCTGCATGAAATAGGTGACAGGCTGGACAACAACAAGGCGTTCCACAAAATGCTGAGGAGTCTGGATGCTGAGTACGACAGGAGGCGTCTAGCCGGAACCGTGTCGCTGCTGGGAGCTGCTGGTCTGGTCACCATCATGGCTCTGCTCAGGTGTTGAGCTGCTGGTCTGGTTTCAGGGGGATCTTCTGCTTCAGTCTGAATGTGAGGGAAGAGGCTCTCAGCTGTCGGTCCTGGGTCTGCTGCCCTCCTACCTTTGTGGGTGTATTTCCTTTAGAAGCAGCAGTTATTGTCTGCGCTCCGATGACATCCTTCTATTGACTGTCTCTGAGGTTCACTCTGAACTTGGCAACCAGGCCTTGATGTTCTCCGCTCCTGGAACCATCTGCAGGCTGAACGAGAGCTTCTAAAGCTGATCCCGATGAGGGCTTTTAGAAATGTGGTGAAGGGCATGGAGGCAGATTCCACTGGAGTCTGGAGCTGCTTTCCTTCTAGCCAGTGATGATTCTCCTGTTTACTGTGTTACTAAACGTGTTATGATGCGTGTCTTTAATGTTTGCTGTAACTACAACGTGCTGCTGCTGCCGTCTGGGTCAGGGCTCCTTTGAAACACAGATCTGCAGTCTCAGTGGGACTCAGCTGGTTAAATAATGGATGAGACACAACGCTTCACGCCACTGTTATCCAACAGGTTTCCATTTTTGAGCTCAACACTTATGAAGCAGCAGAGCGACGTGAAGCTGAACCAAACGGCTTCACGGAGGCGTTTCCTCACATGATGTTTTCTAGTTCCAGTAAAGTCAAAGAAGCTTGCATTAAATACTGAAGCTACCACTGGAAACACAGAAACACTCAATACACTAACAGATCATCAGCATATAGATCTATGTTAACCTACATGGAGCCGATCACACTGCATTAAACTGAATGAAATGAACCTTCATCCTTTCTGGGAGGGTTGACTTTAAAAAGAAACTGCTTCATTGGACAGAAGTAGTTTGTTTTCTGTCTCTGACATTTTCTCATGTTTAAATCTGATCACATTCTATCGTCTCTACTGTCACTTTGCTTTCTGTTGTTTTAAAGACGCTTCGTTTCACTGATCAAGTGATTAATGGACACTTTAAGACTCTTCAGGCCTGAAAGCTGCAGATGAGGAGGTTCCCACTGCTACTGATTCATATTAAACATGATCCATCAGAAAGAACTTCATGTACTTTATGAGTTCTGCTACGTTATTCAAATAAATACAACACATGAAAATCTGTGTGAAGACCTTTATTGTGTCGTATCACTGACATGTCAAATGAGTCCAGACTGTATCCCCTCACAGTAATCAGATTACTCCTAGAGTATTTTATTACAACAGTTCAGATTCTACATTAAATTCTTCTCCACAGCAGGAACTCAGTGGAACTAAAGGGAGGGTCTCTGGTCCTCCAGTCCTTCCTGTGTCCCCCTTTAGTCCTGTGTGGTTCAGTGTTCTGGATTTTTACTGTCTATAGACATTTATACTGATTTAATCCTGACAACAGCCTCTGCTTCATCAGATCACATGATGTCAAAGTGAAAGTATGAAGTGAAGGAGCTGCTGTCCTGATTCCTGTAAATCAGCTGTTTACTCTGAGAGACTCCCTCCTCCTCCCTCCATCCTCCACAGCAGCTCCTTCACTTCATACAGTTGAGGTCAAAAGTTTACATCCACTTATAAAGAACATAAAGTCATGTCTCTCTTGAGTTTCCACTTATTTCTACAGCTCTGATTTTTCTCTCATAGACTGATTGAACAGAAACTTCTTAGTCACAATAAACATTCATGAAGTTTGGATCTTTTATGACTTTATTATGGGTTCACAGGAAAAGTGACCAAATCTGCTGCCTCATAAATAAACATACATCAATGCTAATATTTGGTTCCATGTCCTTTGGCCCTTCTGGTTTCCATCCACAAGCTTCTGGTTGAATCTTTGACGACTCCTCTTGACAGAATTGGTGCAGTTCAGTTCAGTTTGTTGGCTTTCTGACATGGACTTGTTTCTTCATCATTATCCACATGTTGTCAATGTGGTTTAAGTCAGGACTTTGGGAAGGCCGTTCTAAAACCTTAACTCTAGCCTGATTTATCCGTTCCATTACCTTCTGATGTGTGTTTGGGGTCGTCGTCCTGTTGAACACCCAACTGAACCAAAGATCCAACCTTCAGGCTGATGATTTTAGGTTATCTTGAAGAATTTGAAGCTAATCCTCCTTCTTCATTTTCCCATTTACTCTGTAAAGCTCCAGTTCCATTGGCAGTAAAACAGCCCCACAGCATGATACTACCACCACCGTGCTTGACGGTAGGCTTGGTGTTCTTGGGGTTGAAGGCCTCACCTTTTCTCCTCCAAACATATTGCTGGGCATTGTTTTGTTTCGTCTGACCACAGAACTTTCCTCCAGAAGGTTTTATCTTTGTCCAGGTGATCAGCAGCAAACTTCAGTGGAGCCTTAAGGTGCAGCTTTTGGATCAACGGCTTCCTTCTTCCTTCCAGCCTCTCAGTCCATGACGATGCTAAACACACCTGGCTGTGGACTCTGACACCTGTGTTCCAGCAGCTTCTAATTCTTGGCAGATCTGCTTTTTGGTGGTTCTCGGTCGACTCTTCACCCTCCAAGCACTTTATACTAACAAACAACTTGGGACCTGCAGCTGCTTTGAAATGGCTCCAAGTGACTTTCCTGACTTGTTCAGTTCAATGATTGGCTTCTTCAGATCCGTGCTGAGCTCCTTTGACTTTCCCATTGTAGCGTTTGTATCCAATGAGCCTTATTTAAATGGCCTCAGAGGAGTCAGCAGCTGTAGTCAATCATAGTCACTCACCAGAAGTTAAGAGGCCATGATATGAAGCTCATCTCATTGACACGACTTTCTAAGTCACCAAAGCTGCTAATTCATGTTGCTGAATGTTTATTTATGAGGCAGCAGATTTGGTCACTTTTCCTGTTAACCCATAATAAAGTCATAAAAGATCCAAACTTCATGAATGTTTATTGTGACTAAGAAGTTTCTGTTCCAATCAGTCTTTGAGAGAAAAACCAGAGTTGTAGAAATAAGTGGAAACTCAAGAGAACCATGACTTTATGTTCTTTATAAGTGGATGTAAACTTTTGACCTCATGTGATCTCATAAAGCAGAGTCTGTTGTCAGGATTATACCAGTGCAAATATCTATAGACAGGAAAAATCTGTAAAGTAAAAAGATTGTGAAGAACATTAAAGAGGAACCAGGACCTGGACAGTGAGAGTCCAGACCTGAAGCCAGCAGAGGAAGGTAGAGCAACACAACCCCTCCAGCAATGATGGACTCTGGTGATGGAGGAAGATGATGGAGTCAAACCCCACAAAGGTTCAATATTTCCAGATTCCACAGTTTTTATTTGCCACATGCTCTTATAGTTTGTGCAGAGAAATGCAAAGTGACTGTTCTCAAGGCTGTTCAGCAACAAGACATTATAAAAGATGTCCTCCAGGGTGGGGAGTCCTCCAGGGTGGGGAGTCCTCCAGGGTGGGGGGTCCTCCAGGGTGAGGAGTCCTCCAGGGTGAGGGGGGTCCTCCAGGGTGGGGGGTCCTCCAGGGTGAGGAGTCCTCCAGGGTGGGGAGTCCTCCAGGGTGGGGAGTCCTCCAGGGTGGGGAGTCCTCCAGGGTGGGGAGTCCTCCAGGGTGTGGAGTCCTCCAGGGTGGGGGGTCCTCCAGGGTGGGGAGGAGTCCTCCAGGGTGGGGAGTCCTCCAGGGTGGGGAGTCCTCCAGGGTGAGGGGTCCTCCAGGGTGAGGAGTCCTCCAGGGTGAGGAGTCCTCCAGGGTGGGGAGTCCTCCAGGGTGGGGAGTCCTCCAGGGTGGGGAGTCCTCCAGGGTGGGGAGTCCTCCAGGGTGGGGAGTCCTCCAGGGTGGGGGGTCCTCCAGGGTGGGGAGTCCTCCAGGGTGGGGAGTCCTCCAGGGTGGGGGGTCCTCCAGGGTGGGGAGTCCTCCAGGGTGGGGAGTCCTCCAGGGTGAGGAGTCCTCCAGGGTGGGGGGTCCTCCAGGGTGGGGAGTCCTCCTGGGTGAGGAGTCCTCCAGGGTGGGGGGTCCTCCACCCACGGTTCCCTCTGCCAACCTCAGCACCGTCTGCAGGGTCTCTGGTCCCACCAGTGATGTTCCTGAACCACTGGGATGCTCCCAGTCAAAGCTCTCTCCACCACTCCATTGTAGAACGTCTTCAGGACCTTCAGAGGGACTCTGGGTTTTACTGACTGAACAGAACAAAGGAAGATCAGACCGCTGATGAAATTCAAAGATCCATTCAGATTGTTCTGGTCATACAGTGAATCGTGCCAAAAGGAGGAGGGTGGAGGCCTTTTACAATCAACAGTTGATTTCCAGGAATTGGAGTGGCATTCATGAACGTCATACTTTCACTTCCTGCTGCTATATTTAGTCTGTTTTCCAGATCCAGCAGCTTCTCAGTGAGTCTATAAAGAGCTGCTCTGTCCAGTGGATCCTTCGTACTGATCAGTGCTGCTGCCTGGATCCACCTCTTCACTGCTGTAAGTCTGATTCTAGCTGATGTTCTTCACCTTCAATTATTTAATTATTTATTCCACTCCAGAAATCAGTGGAGTGGCTCAAATAATCAGTGACTTTGGCCTCACAGGGTCTCAGAGGCCAAATCCACCCTCTGTCCCCCCACAGTGGGGAAGGGGGGCGTCTCAGACCTGCTGCTGATCTTCTCTCATTCTAAAGTCACATCTAAGGCACAGAAAGACAAAATAAACACGACAGATCTGTGAGATTTAGCGTGTTTGGATCACACCGTTAGTGTTCAGCGTTTACTGGTCAGTTTGTTTTGTGCGTCTTTCTGCGCTTCGTCTCTGCTCCAACTTTCTGCCTAGCAACCACAATAGAATTTTGTGATTGGCTGACGTGGTGTGCCTTTGACCAAAAGGAAAGGAGTGTTTTTCTGTAGTTTTCTTCTCAGACTCCATGTTTTACCGTCGAGTCCTGTAAAACACACGCTCCATAAAAAAGACATACCAAACGTGCGATAAAGTACAGCGTTTATTATTTGTCCTAACTCTGGTTTTACTTGGCTGATCGACACCATTCAAAGACTGGTAGATAGTTTGAAGTCCGCAGATTCAACACAGATTTAAATGACGAGGCAGTTTGGCTCCGCCTGACTGCTACGTCATGGCATGCACCAGCACATTAATCGACTCGTAACAACATCTTCTGTCTTTCTGAGGATGTGAATTCCTCTACCACATTATATAGAAGAACTTCTTCTGTCCTTTAAATAAGAAGTAGTGCTGCTGATTTAGTTTTATGTACTTCATAGTCTGAAGTATCACCAGATATTCTTATTGACTGTAGCAGAGCTGGAATTGATCTGCTTAGTTTTGTGATAAACAGAACTACATCATCAGCATAGAGTGACAGCGGACCTTCAGTCTGACTGTTGTCCTATGAATTTGTGGATGCGGTAGTACAGCTAATGCTAACGCTTCTAGATAGTGGACCATCCTGACGACGGCCTGTTCTGATGTCTAAAAGGTTGTGAAGTGTTTGTCAGGGTTTCTGCTGTCGGTCTTTTATCAATCAGATGGATCCACTTTCTAAAGCTCTGAACCCAAACCGATACTGGACCCTACCAAAGGCCTCCTCTGCATCTAAAGATAGAAGAGCTGAATCTGTAGCTTCTTTACTGATATTAATAATGTTTAGTTCTCCTCTGACACTGTGGAAACCCGGTCTTCCAGTGATAAATCCATTCATTCTGGTGTCTATCAGTGACTTTTAACGTTACGTCTTGTTCTGGTTTTTCCAGAGTTTTCCATAATATTTGAAGGTCAGAGCTCTACAGGCCAACTGGCCTCATATTCTCTCTTGTTCAGGGTTTCCCTGGTGTTAGGAGTAATATCAGAGCTCCATTCATAGAAGGAGGGAGGGCCTCATTCATGAATGTCTCCTGGAACATTTCCAGCAGTGGGGTTAATAATTTGGTTTTACAGTTTTATACAGATCTATTGGAAAACCATCTGGTCCCGCCCTTTTTCCAGGTTCCATGCAGTCAACTGTTCTTCCTATTTCCTCTGTGGTCATTTCTAAATGTAGCTGCCGTCTGGATTCTTCTGAGATGGACGGTGTAGTTCATCCACCTAAGAACGTGCTTGTCTTCATTTCTTTGTAGAATGTTTTGAAGGTGCCGTTCATTTCCAAAGACTCTGTAATGGTAATGTTGTTGTTTGTAGTTGGTGTAATTAGGGTTGTTTGGTTTGTTTGTTGGTTGCTTGTTTCCAGTTGTTTTATTTGCCAGGAGAGTCGTTCACCTGCTTTATCACCTTGTTCATAAAATGTTTCATCTTCAGAGACTCTCGGCTGATCTGGAGGCTGTTAGCTTGTCAAACTCTCTCAGAATTAATAGTTCTTTTTCTGTTTTTGGGTCACTTTTCTGATAAACTTTGTCAAGTGGAGCAAAGGTTTGAGATCCCTGAGCAGCCATTTACAGAGGCTAAGTAAATAAAAATGAAATGATTGCGCTTAGGCTTAATGATGATTTGAAAATATTCTTATGTTAAGTAATGATTTGAAACAGTTTATAATTATTGGGAAGATTAAAAATGATTCTTTGTAACCAGAATTCTGCAGGCTGAAAAGAAGAACTTAGCTGTGTATCAGTTTAGAAACAGGACATGGAGTAAAATGTCTGTGCTCAAGTGTGTGTCCTTAAGTTTTCAATAACTTTTAATGATCAAGTGATTGGAAAGTTGTCTCAGTTGATTCAGATGGTGTGATGATTCTAAATATATAATATCAATGAGATTTGAAGTAATTCTAGGATGTTTCTCTGAGCAGCTGACAGAAAAAGAGGAAGTCCTCTTACTGTGTAGCAACCAGAAAGAGGAAGTAGAAAACCCAGACTGGATGAGACAATGTCTGAAGTTTTGGAAAGTATGAATCATGAATCATGCTACTGAGCTAACTGAGACAATGAGCTAATGTTAAGAAAGTGTGTTTTGGGAGGAGAGAAAGGTGCATGTGTCTCTGAGGAATATAGGAAAGTATAAAAATGAGAGACAGACACAGATTAAACGGAGTTGTCCGAGGACATCGCAGAAGATGGTTGGATCTGGCTTTAGTCCAGGATAAGTAGAGTTTTACTCTACTAAGAAAAAGAACAGTTTAGATCAGTCTGCAATTTTGTTGAAGATGGAACGGTGCAATATATCCTTCCCTCTGCGAGAGATAGCAGAAGAAGAGGCCTGTTGAGGCCGTTCATCCTGTGCTAGGAGAGTCCTTGACTGTCCTCAGCTCATTTTGCCATTGTGTTGGATTTTTGAAACTTTTCCACAACAAAGCCAAGGATAACTAAAGGATTAATTTGCAAGACTGATTTGGATCCAGAACTGTTCGACTCCCCTTGGGTTGTGTGGGGAACTTATTGGATATATTGAGACTTTGTACGGAGTTATCATTCCTTAAGGAACTCTATTGCACCCAAGTCAGGACTGGGCGTGGTAGCGCTGGCCAAGCTGCCTGTCCTCTCCCTTTCAAAAACACACAATCGGGTAATTAGTATTGAAAAGCTCAGCATTGTTTTATTAACCTAATTAGCTAACCGTAATCATGAATTTTGTGATATATTAGAATTAATCATCTGCTGTTGCTGTAACCTTGCCAATAATATTCAATAAACAGTGGATAAGCATTTAAAGAGAAATTGTCTGAACTTTTAAATTAATCATTTGATCACATAAGACTCCTCATAGATGTAAAAAGTTAAGCAACTGTGTGCATAAGATCTGAAGGTTCTGACAGGTTGTTCTAGTTAAAAAGATAATAGATTTTTAAACAGATCCCTGGGGTTTGCTCGTCCTGACCTCTAAACTTAACCTAGCAATTCACCGAGTGCTGTCGTATACAGAGGAGGGAGCTGTCGTTAACAGGCGTGACTGGTTGCAAGGCTAGGCTACGAGGCTACTTAGTTTAGTTTTCTGTCAGAGTACGTGGGGTAGGGGTCTGGAAGAAGACAGTGAGAGCTAGGCGAGTCCCCTCACCACCAGCTTAAGCTGTTCTGCTGAACTCACTGGGTAATACCTATGAGCAGTTAGAACCTAACCCTAGAAACGGAGAGCTGGTCCAATTATCCTGTTAAAGGGTAAACTTGGGACACGACACTTATTGTTAGAGGATTCTAATTTTACCCTCCAAATGTTGCCTCTTTTGTTGTGCTTTTTTAGAGTTAGAGTTTGTGTAGTTTGTTACATGTCCCCTAAGAAAAGCCCTAAATGCTTCCCACCAACACTGGCAGAAGTTTGTGTTGTATTAATTTCAAAGAACTAATCTATATGTTTTCATATCCAGTCTATAAAGTCCTGGTCCTGTAGCCACTAGTACTGAAATCATCTAGGTGGGTCTTTCACCAACTTAGTATCCTCATACAGTAAACAACATGATGCATGGTCTGAAACTACAATACTATCACAGAAACAGTTTTGTATTCTGGATCATAATCCCACAGATACTAAGAAGTAAACATGACACAAGTATAATATGTGTATTTGAGTAACATGAAGAAGTCTTTCCATCTGGTTCAGTTCTCTCCATCAGTCCATCAGACCGAGTTCTTTAGTATAACGTTGAATAGTTGCTCTGCATTATTAAAATCTCCTGCTGTTATATGTTGAGAGAGTAATAAACAGATTTGTAATAAAGCCTGGATGATCCATGTTAGGGCCGTACACATTTAGTAAGTTCAGATTTTCTGACAAGACTGAACCTCTGATGATAATCAGGTATCTGCCCATCTGATCCTTGACTGCATTTGCTTTTTGAAATGGGACTGATTTATAAACAGGTATCATAACCCCTCCCGCCTGTGATGTAAAAGCTGCTGTGAATACATTCCCCTGTCAGTAAAATAACATTTTCGAAAAGATTGTTAAAAAAGCAGCAGCAAAAAGCAGCCTTGGAACCAGTTGGAAAGGAGTCCAAAAGCCAAACCAATATTAGTCAAAAACACAAGCCTGAAGCAAAGTTTGGAATCAGTTCAGAAGTCATCGAAAACCTCCTCAGAAAACTGTCCAAGTCCAAAAACCTATGTTGAACCCAGTCTAAAATGAGTCCAGGAACAAGTCTAAAAGCAGTTTAAAATCAGGTCTGAAACAAAGTTCAGAACCAGGTCTAAGATCAGACAGGTTCAAAACCAACATTGAAAACTGTCCAAATCCATCAAAGAGCAACCTTGGAACCAGGTAAAGAGTCCATTAGTAGCTCACAGGTAACTTCGACTTCAGTCTTAAATCAGGTCTGAAACAAAGTTTGGAATCAGTCCCAAACTGATCTAAAGCAGACTTTGAAACCAGTCCAGATGTGTCCTGATGGTTCCTCTGCCTTCGTCCTTACAGGCTGCTGTTGCTCTTCCAGTCCGGAGGATCCGGAGGTCATCAAAGCCTCCATCATGAGCCCCGCTGAAGATCTACTGGAGCTGATGTTCAGCTGGATCAGGCAGAGGGAGCTCTGTGCAGACCAGCTGAGGGAACTGGCTGGAGAGCTGGAGTCCCTCAGAAACAACTGCAACGCTGGTGAATGTATTGGCAGCTCAGTGGTGGTGATTGGGGCTGCATGTCTGATTGGCGCCGGTGTGGCAACGTTTTTCACCGCCGGAGCTGCCGCTCCAGTCTTAGGGGTGTTGGGAGCTTTATCTTCCGGCACAGGCTTCACCATCTCTGTGGCTTCTAAAATCACCGAGGGCTTCTTGTCCAGCGAACCCATGGAAGAGGCCAAGAAAGTAGAAGAAAGAAGCAACGGAATCTCAGATAAAATCCAGAAGCAGTTTGAGAAACTGAAGGCCGAGGCAAAGGCAGAAAATCCCTCCGCAAACCCAGATGAGCTGGACCAACACACCACAAGTAAAATCCTGACTGCGATGGCGAGAAGAAGTGGACTGAAGGGTCGAGTCAGCATGTGCTTGGTTGATGGAGAGCCACAAATCTCTCTGGAGGGAGGACCAAGACATTGGAGGGTCAACAACATATTGCCATCTCAAATGATGTTAAGAGTCGCTGGTCTTTTATCGTTTTTCACATTTCGGCTGCTTTTTGTTCAAGGAGCTAAACAACTGGCCAAACAAGTCGCCATCAAAGCTGCCCTGAAAGGAGGCGCCAAGGTAAGATCCTCAAACCGAACAGAAAACTAACGTTTGTTAATCAGTTCTTCAGAATCACCAACTAAGGAACCTCTTTATTTAGGTGATGTTTCTTATTATGTGGTTCTTTTAAAGGTTCTTTATGTTTATGGAGTTCTTTGGTTTGCTGGCAGGTAACAGCATGAAATTACAGCCTGAACTAACTATTACCTTCATTCTGGATGAATCATGGTCGATGAGACATCAGAGAACAGTGAGAAATGAACATCACAGTGATTAAAAACTCTCAAAGGGGAATCTTTGGAAATGTTCTTCTGCCTGAGCAACAGTCCAGAACCCAAAATATTACGTGTTCCAATGAAGGAACCCAGGAATGCCACCTGGCCTACGTCACACTCAAACCTACACCTGTACCGGCAGGTGGTGGGCCACTAGGTGGTGACTCCATGTTCCTTCTTTGGGCTGAGCCTGCCTGAGTCCATGGAGTCGGACTCGGCCACCAGACCCTTGTTGGTCAGTCTCATATCACATTTCTGCCAAGTCATAGAGGTTCTTGAATCACTTGAATCACTATTTGACCAACGTTCCTGGGAGATCCTACCAGGCCCGTTGCCCCCAACAACATAGCTTCTAGGATCACAGGAACATACAAACTCCTTCACCATGATAAAGTGGCGTCTGCATTTTGGGAATCCAAACAGATCATCTACTGGTAGTCCGTTAGATTAGATGGGAGGCTGCTGGACAGACCTGGTAAACCCACACATGTAGTGAGGGTGAACTGGGAAGGTCTGACGGAGGCCTCTGTCCATGGACCTTCAACTACCACCTCTGGAGGAGTTTCCCCTGCTCCGAGGGAATCCAAGTGGGCCTTGTTCAAAGGTTTGACTTGAGATGCTGAAGGCTCTGGACATTGTTGGACTACCTTGGCTGACATGTCTCTTCAGTGTTGTGTGATCATTGGGTACTGTACCTGTGGAGTGGCAGACCGGGGTGGTGGTTCCCATTTTCAAAAAGGGGGACCGGTTGTTGGCCCAATTAATGGGGTATCACACTTCTCAGCCTCCCTGGGAAAGTTTACTTTAGAGTGTGGAAATGAGGCTCCAACCGATGGTTGAACCTCAGATTCAGGGGGATCAATGCAGATTCCATCCTGGTGGAACAGTGGACCAGTTCTTTATCCTTGCAGAGGTGATTCCAGTCAGTCCACATGTGTTTTGTGCACATGGAGAAGGCCAAGTTAAAAAAAGTCCCTTTGCTAACGTTCTTTGGAGAACCATTTATGGTTTCGATAGGAACCATTGTGTGGAGGTTCCTTGAGGTGCCTTTAGGGGTTCTTTGAAGAACTATTGCAGAAATGAATCTGTAGACAACCTCTAGCTAACTGTTTCTTCATGGAACTAAACTGAGGGATCATTCTGATAAATGTGCGTGTTTGACTTGAGGCAGCCTGATAATGAAACTAAACCTTGTATTGATCCGTTTCTATCGATCACCAGGTCGTGGGAGGAGCTGTTGGAATGGTGTTTGCACTTCATGAAGCAATTGACAACTGGACAGATATGATCAAGAAGAATCACGTGACCGAAGCCAGCCAATCCCTGAGAGACACAGCCGACAAGATCCGAAAGGTCACCCAGACGCTGAGGGAACAGCTGGACAGCATCCAGTAAGTTTTCTGTGAAATGTAATCAACCCTCCTCACATCCAGTCAGAAACAGCAGCATCTTGAAAGCTGACAAACAAAACTGACTAAATGTGACTAAAAACTGTCCACATCATGTAAAGTTTGTCCAGAATAACTACACATGTCCTAAACTGACTCAAAAGTAGTTCCAAATGATGCAAACCCTGTCCCACAGTACTTCAGACTTATTCAGAATTACTCTACTTGTTGCAATAGTCGACATCCAGGCTCCTAAATCTCCAAAGTTACCACCAAGGTGGCCACAAATCAGACAGGACTTCAGGAGAATACATCACTGATAGCTTAAATCATGCTAACTGCACCTTCACTGGTTTTCTTCACAGGAAGGTGATTGACGAGATGGTGAAACGTCAACGTGAGCAAGAGGAAGAGAAAAAGAGAAAAAGAAAGAAAAGAAATCCAAAGGTTTTTTTTGTTGTGAGCGTCCAGCCGGACAGCTCAGCCGTCGATTCACACGGAAACAAGGAGGCTCATGATGAACATCAACGCCGTCAAAGATATGAGAACAGACAAGGAGGAGGTCGATATGAGTCGAGCAGCCAGAGGGAACGAGAAAGTGGCCGAAGTGAAACGACTGGAGGCCAAGGACCAGGAGGAGGTGATCCAGGAGGTTGGGAGAGAGACAGCGAGGATGAAGACAGGAGTCAGACGGATGAAGACAGCAGCAGTGATGAAGAAACCGAGGACGACGACAGCAGTGAGGAGATCATTGAACGACTAGTGAGGATGGGGCTGCTCAATGTTCACTCCATTAAGAACAAACGATCCAAAGTCTCTGCTCTCATAAAACAGGAGAGGCTGCAGGTCTTGTTCCTGACAGAGACGTGGTTAAATCCAGGCTCTGGAGACGACGTCCTGAGACAATATTGGCCAGACTTCCTTCAACAACCCAGGGAGGATCAAAGAGGAGGAGTCGCTGTCGTGTACCGAGGGCAGTTGAACTACCAACTAATTTGTTTGGGCTTAAACACGTCCTTTGAATATCTGGTTGCATCAATGCGCCATGATGAGTGGCGCCGACCCATCCTGACCATCACTCTGTACCGCCGACCAGGATACAACGTGAACAGGTTCCTGGTGGAGCTTCAGTGGCTCCTGGATGAGGTTTCCAATCAGTATGAGAGCATCCTCATAACCGGAGATTTCAACATCTGGGTCGATGTCGAAAACGACAGGCGTGGAAGGAGGTTTAGAGAGTTCTTAGAGGCCAATGGCTTTGTTCAGCATGTACAGGAAGGGACATACCGCTCAGGTCATACTCTGGATCTGGTCATCAGCAGAAACCTCGACGTCTCCAATCTCGTTGTCCAAAACAATGAAATATCAGATCATAAAAACATTTCTTTCAGCGCGAAGCCACTGTCAAAACGCAAGAAGAAGAAGAAGGAGAAGAAGAAGATGTAAAAGAATAATAATAATAATAAGAAGAAGATGGATGGAGCTGGGGACACTTCTGTTGACTTGACTCAAAATTTGTCCAAGATGACTCAAGTGATTGAAAATGACTCAGAAGTGATTAAAAAAAGACTCAAGAAGGATTTAAAATAACTTGAAACACGTCTGATGTTTCTTAAAATGATCCAACATGAGAACATTTGTCCTAAATGACTGAAATGTTTTCCTAAATGCCAAAATGTATTTAGAAGCTCTGAATCAATGGATGGAACGTTAACGTTTCTTAAAGGTTTCCAGAATCACGTCTAAAATGACTCAGACTTGTCCCAGATGATAGAAATGTGTCCAGAGAGAGTAAAAATGAGTCTGTCACTTAAAATAGTCCAAGAAGACCAACATCTGTCCAGTGTAGTGAACTAAGGAGCAGAACATTACAAGTCAACACTCAGAGAATCCAGAGATTGTTTCTCAGAGCTGTAAATGTGGTAAGAAACCATTCAGAAGACAGCAAACCCAAAACTCCCACCTAAACGGAACATCTGCAGAGCGATGTTTACGTCAGGATGGCCAATCACTGATGTCTCCCTCCTCCACCAGAATCTGATAAGGGTCATAAAATGCCAACTGTGAGGAAAACCACACCTCTGGAGAAGAGGAGATGGCTTCCATCACGGTGACCTCCTGACCTTCCTCTCCTCACAGA
>CM045458.1:30698255-30762507 GCA_024666655.1 Dascyllus trimaculatus | reverse complement strand
TGTATTCGTTTAAACGATCATTTAGCAAAAACCCTCAAACACCAGACATCATGTGAGTCCAGCCTCTCGTCAGGAGTCTGTGATTCTGATTCGCTGCTTCTGTTTGGAAATAAACAAAACAGTTTTCAGTTTCTGGACCTCCAGACGTCGTTTTGTCCAGAAGTCAAACGGATTCATTGGACTGGAGTCGTTTCAGATCAGGGTCGATGTGATGGATCCTTTTCAAACCTCTTCACCTGTTGGTCAAAGACACACAGGTGTGATACGGATCAGTGCCTCCTGATTCCACCTCCCATCTTGGACGAGAGGTGGAACGTCTTTGATAAACTCAAGCCGGTCCAGATGCTGCCATTGAAACCACGAGGAGAACCTGCACTGAGATCAGGAGTCGCTGAACTGGTTTATTGAGTGACAAGAAAAGAAAAACGGCAACAGAGTTTAGAAAAAACAACAGCAAGATGTGGAAGAATATGAACTGTCTGCATAGAAATTAGTTATTTTAAAAAAAACTGTAAAAGATAAAAGAAAGAAGTAGTAAATGAGCTGGAAATAATAATTAAATACCCTCCAAAATGAACAAAATTACCTGATATATATAGAAATAAAACATCACAGGTAACGACTGAAGGTTGTTTGTTAGACTTAAAGGATTTGTGGATCTTAAAGTGACATCAGAACCTGTCTGACCCTGTCTCTCCTGTCTCTGTCTGTCTGTCCTGTCGGTCCATCCGGCGTCCAGCTGACTTGTTCGGGGATGTCGGGCAGTAAGGCGCTGGGCGGGGGGGCTGGCGGCGGGGCGAGGCGCAGGCGGACTCGGTGCCGGCGCTGCCAGGCCTGCATGAGGACCGAGTGTGGAGAGTGTCACTTCTGTAAGGACATGAAGAAGTTCGGAGGGCCCGGCCGGATGAAGCAGTCCTGCCTCCTGAGACAGTGCACGGCGGTGAGCGCGCACACACACACACACACACACACACACACACACACACACACACACACACACACACACACACACACAAAGAGCAGTGATTGGCAGCTGATTGGCAGGTGTCTGAGGTTCTGGATCAATCAGGACACGGTGTTCTGACTGCTGGTCCTCACAGTGACACACAATCAAACCCACGAACCAACAGGAGGAGCTCCACTGATCCACACATGAATTAATAGAAATGAGATGCTGCAACATGCAGCAGAACGATTCTCAGTCAGACTCACATGATCAGGATCAGTGATTTTAGGGACAAATATTTTCTATTATATCTATTCTAATGTTAATGTATAAATCAGAATTAAAACAATCTGCAGCTGAATTCAGAGCATCTCCTGGAGGCTGATATAAATTAGTCCAAACCAGAACTCCTCAATGGAAGAACATCTGCAGTGTCCAGATGTTCCCTCAACGCTTGATAAAAGATTTAATACTAAAGTAAGAAAATCAGTGGAACGAACATTTCAGTTCTAACTTTAGTCCAAAAGAACCTGCAGCAGACACACAGCACGACAAAGTAATGTTAGCCGCTACATTAGCCTTAAACGATAACATAAGTTGCTACTGTAGCCTAAATAATATGTTAGCCGCTACATTAGCCTTAAACGATAACATAAGTTGCTACTGTAGCCTAAATAATATGTTAGCCGCTACATTAGCCTTAAACGATAACATAAGCTGCTACTGTAGCCTAAATGATATAACGTTAGCCGCTACATTAGCTTTAAACGATAACATAAGTTGCTACTGTAGCCTAAATAATATGTTAGCCGCTACTTTAGCCTTAAACGATAACATAAGTTGCTACTGTAGCCTAAATAATATGTTAGCCGCTACATTAGCTTTAAATGATAACATAAGTTGCTACTGTAGCCTAAATGATATAACGTTAGCCGCTACATTAGCTTTAAACGATAACATAAGTTGCTACTGTAGCCTAAATAATATGTTAGCCGCTACATTAGCTTTAAATGATAACATAATTTGCTACTGTAGCCTAAATGATATAACGTTAGCCGCTACATTAGCTTTAAACGATAACATAAGTTGCTACTGTAGCCTAAATAATATGTTAGCCGCTACTTTAGCCTTAAACGATAACATAAGTTGCTACTGTAGCCTAAATGATATGTTAGCCGCTACATTAGCTTTAAACGATAACATAAGTTGCTACTGTAGCCTAAATAATATGTTAGCTGTTATTTTAGTCTTAACTTATTAACATAAGCTGCTACTGTAACCTAAATAATATGTTAGCCACTACATTAGCTTTAAACGATAACATAAGCTGCTGCTGTAGCCTAAATGATATAATGCTAGCCGCTACATTAGCCTTAAACAATAACAAAAGCTGTTCCTGTAGCCTAAATTATATAATGTTAGCTGCTACATTAGCCTTAAGCTGACAACATAAGCTGCTACTGTAATCTAAATAATATATTAGGCACTACATTAGCCTTAAACCGATGACATAAGCTGCTACTGTAGCCTAAATAATATAATGTTAGCTGCTATGTTAGCCTTAATGAAATAACATTAGCTACATGAGCTTTATTAAGATAACATAAGCTGCTACTTTAGCGGTAGGTTATGTTATCTTCATAAAATCTGCTACTTTAGCCTAAACATTATACCTTTACCTGCTACATATATCCAAACAAGTTAATGTTAGCTTAAACAGCAGTATGTGCTGCAGTGTTAGCCTAAACGACATATCCTAAGCCGCTATGTTAGTTAAACAAGCTAATTTTTGGCCTAAACAGGATAACATAAGCTACTGTGTTAGCGTTAGCTTCTGTGAGCGTAGCATGTGCAATGTTATGGTTGCAGTTCACCAAAAGTAACAGGAACATTCCAGGATGAGAACATTGCTTTTAGCACCTACAGAACCAGAGAACGGCTGAGACACATGTAGAGTCCATCAGGCCACCATCAGCCTGGTCCTCCTATCTGCTGGTGTCTGTCATGGCTGACCAAAGCTCAGAGTCATCCTGACTGATGTCACGCTGAACCTGCAGAACAGAACGTGTCCACATACTTCTGGTCAGAACACTGTGAACACGCTAACACACACGGCTCAGATTTACATGTTCACATAATCCCCCGTTGCACCTACAGGATGTCACACACGTTGTTCTGCTATCTCTGTGAGGACGCTGCCTGATGAATGTGAGCAAACGTCCTCACAGAGATAGACACACACCTACACACTCAGTCTTCTTCAAACACTGAAGGTGTGATTTATTTTTTTCATGTGTGTGTCGATTCTTCAAATAGCATCAGCGGAGCCCAGCAGGCGATGATGCTGGGTTTCCGTGGCAACCAGAGATGGTTGCTGGCACTGAGAGAGTTTGGCTTTGATCCATGGAGATGCTTGAACACACTGAGCTGCTGCTGCTCAGATTATCCCTGCTGGACGTTTATTTATCTGTTTGTTTGTTTATGTGTTTGGGATTTTGGGGAAACGGGAGGATATCGGTTCAGTTAACGGGGGTGAGGATAGAGGAATGCAGGAGTAGGAGGGGTGAGGAGGGGTGAGGCTGCAGGAGAGACGCCCTCTGCTGGCTGCTGATGGAACAACAGGATGGACAGGAACAGCACGTCTCCTCCTTCTTTATTTATTTTTATGTAGTTCTGGAGTGACATCACTGCTGCTTTACTCTGAACCTGAAGCAGAGTCAGAGGTTTTAATTCACTGAGGAAAACCTGTTTCTCCATTCAGGCCTAATCGGTAAAAATACCAACATCACTATTTCAGTCACTGTTTTTACACCATGTCTTAGAATTCAGGTCATTATTGTTAATATTTAGTATTTGCAGATCATGCCCCAGTCTGATACCACTGTCCTGATGAGGCACACTTCAAGTACATTAAAGTCATTAAAATCAACCCAGTGTATCCAGTAATACACACCTTTATGCAGTGAAGCTTTACAACAAAGTTCTTGAACACCTACAGAGCAGGAAATAAAGATCTGGTAGAACACTGTTAAATGTAGTGTTAGAAGGTAAATGTAGTATTAGAGGATGTACTGAGGCTCCGACAGATGTATTAAACCTGTTTTCTCTATATGATGTCAGTAAATGTATCATAGATCAGCTGTAGTACCTGGTTGTTCCACCAGGGGGAGCCTCTCACTGTTTAATACTGTAGAGACCAGAGGAGGCGTCACTCAGACTACAGGTCATGTTGGAGGCAGAGAGCATTGTGGGAGTTTAGCTGCAACGGGCACCATGACAAAGACTCCTGTGGAGGTTAATGACCTCCAACCAGAGCTCCTCCTTATGCCAGTGGTTCCTGTAACAGCGGATGGATCAATGTCCAGCGTCATCGATTCGTGTTCTAAAACTGTTGCTGATGTTGTGATGCAACAGGGATGTGGAAGGAAACCTTTTGTGAGCTTTAATTGAAGCTTTATGGTTCAAACTTTAAAATATTGATGCACCTGTCTGACTCACCTGTCTGACTCACCTGTCTAACTCACCTGTCTGTCTCTGCAGCCGGTGTTGCCTCACACGGCGGTGTGTTTTGCGTGCGGAGAGGCGGGGAAGGAGGACACAGTGGACTCTGAGGAGGAGAAGTTCAGCCTCTCTCTGATGGAGTGTACCATCTGCAACGAGATCATCCACCCCAGCTGCCTGAAGGTGGGTCACCTGGTCACACACCTGGTCACACACCTGGTCACACACCTGATGCTTCATCACCTTTTACCAGCAGAACTAGCAGATTCATGTATCTTCAGAACATGTCCAGACCTGTTGGTGCAGCTGCTGCTTCCTGTCAGTGTGAAATGCAGCGTGAATGACTTGTGTCAGTGAACCGTTAGCATGCTGCAGCTAGCAGAAGCTTTCGGTGGATAAATGTCCTGCTTCAGGTGCAGAAACACAGATTTTGGTTGAAGTTGAATTTCTGTAAATGAAACTTTAATGAGGATAAATTGGGTCATTGCAGCAGCAGAGAGAAGAACAGGAGGAGCTGCTTTGCTTTAACATCCACACCAAAGCTCAGTGTCTAGGAGAAAAATGCAGTTTGTGTTTGAAGCAGAGAGAACAAGGTGTAGATGAAGCATCTGAAACACCATCTGCTGCTTCAGGCACAAATATCCCAGACAGAGGATCCTTTATTTGGGTCCTGAGGGGAAGCCGAGTCCTGAAGCCCTGCAGGTGATTCTGCTGTTTTCAGCTGAACTGATGCGACTGTTTCCTCCTCAGATGGGCAAAGCTGAAGGAATCATCAACGACGAGATCCCAAACTGCTGGGAGTGTCCCAAGTGCCACAAGGAGGGCAAAACCAGTAAGGTGAGAGTCACACCAGTACAGACACACTGGGACACGAAGATTCCCAGCAGCAGCATTTCAGATCAGACAGCAGCACAACAGCTGCCTTTGACTGAATGACTATGACCTGGATGTATGAGAACATCTGGAACCGGAGCCTGGACTGGGTCCGGGTCCTGGTCCTGGTCCCGGTTCCGGGTGTTCTTCAGAGCACAGATGTGACTGTCGGCTGTGTGCAGGACCAGGCGGACGGCTCGGGGAAGCGGCGGCTGGACAACGGGGAGGTGGGACGCTGGAAGCTCACCGATGACCCGCCCCCGAAGAAGAAAGCCCCGCCCTCCCTGGAGGAGGGGGGGAGGGCGGAGGGGGGGCACAAGAGGAAGAAGGAGAAGGAACTTCCTGCCGACAGCGGACCCAAGAAGAAGGTGAACAGCATCGATTATTGGTTATTGATCCGTGTTAGGTGTTACACATTTAATCTATTTATCCTCTGAAGGATCATTGAAAATAAAATCTTCTAAGTCTGATGAAGTTCCTCCAGAACCTCCTGGTTCTTCATCTCCAGTACCTTTACTAATGATCAGGTCTACCTTCAGACTATGAAGGTCTCCATAGAGGGGGGTCCACATGGATCAGAACCTCATCAGTCCAGCAGATAGACACATGACATGTAGGAGGAACAACACACTGGAGTTCTGGTAGAACCTGGACCCAGATCAGTTTACATCCATCCAGGTGTCCCAGTCTGAACATACACCTGGTCTCTGTTCATTCGTTAACTGTGAGCATCAGTATTATGGGATGTATCATAGTGTGAACAGTGAAAGTGCAGCTGTGTGAGGATGTTAGGACTGTGTGTGAACAAGTCTGACTGAGTCTCCTGTTTGTTTCTCAGATGAAAGGCGCCCACGAAAAACGCCTCAAGAAGGTACGAAGCCTTTTTTTAATCCACCTGCTAGAAACAGGCTGAACGTCAGCTCCACCTGTTGGACCTGTACAAATAGTCGGTGTTTGTCAGGTTGCAGTCGTAGCTCTTCATTCATATCATACATGTCCTCGTGGTTTCAGTCGTAGCGTCTGGACTAGTTTGAAGATATTTCAGTGCTTGTCCAAGACGAGCGGTGAAACGTCTTCAAGCTACGATTGAAACCACGAGGATAACCATGACCTGGATGGCTGAGAGTCTTCATAGACATCTTCATATCATACAGCTACATCACTACTGAGGTTACCTCCTCCAGACAGATGTACACCTGTCCGACAAGTTACTGAAAAAGATGAAATGTAGAGGAGAAGCAGAACGACTCAGAATGTGTCCAGAAAGACTGAAGAGGTGAGACAAAACAGATCTGAAGTCACCAAACCCTTTCAAAAATGACTGAGTATAGTTTTTACTAGGTTATACCAGAAACATGTCAGACATAAACGCTTGGTTTAGTCACATGTTACAAGCATTTGACCAGAAATGATCCAGAAAGGCCGACACTGTTCCACAAGGACCAGCGTCGAAATGACCACGAATGGAAAACAAACAAAACAAAAACGTGACCAGAAATTAATAAAACTATATGTGAAGCTGCTCCAGAGTGAAGCAGAGCCTGTCTGAAATTATTCACACATTATTTTTGAACAAAATGTTTGTCTCCAGAGCTGATGAGTCGTTGGTTAAACCTGAAGACGTCACTGTGACCAACGTTGATCAGTCACTGAATCTTCTGTTCTCTCCATCAGAAACCCAAACAGGAAGCGGTGGAGTCCAACGGTCCCACCTCGTCCTCAGGGGGCGGAACTGGAGGCCTGCAGAGCTCCGCCTCCTCCTCCTCTCAGCCGGGGGGAGGCGGTGGGGGAGGAGGGGGAGGCGGCGGGACGTCGAGTGTTGACCAGCGTTCGCATCACCGAGAGAAACTGGAGCGCTTCAAGAGGATGTGTCTGCTGGAGCGCCGGCCAGAGTCCTCGTCCTCCTCCTCCTCCAGCTCCGAGTCCGACTCGGAGTCCGACTCCGACGACTCGCTGAGGGGGGAGCAGGGGGGAGGCTCCTCACCGTCCTCCTCCTCCCCAGCCCCGCCTCCTCCCGTCGTCTACGGCAACAGTAGCGGCAGCCGGGCGGAGCGAGACCGGAGTCGCAGCGAGCGGGAGAGGGAGCGGGAACGGGAACGAGAACGAGTCCGACGACTCGCTGAACTCGGGTTCAGCGCCAGCGAGGAGTCGGAGGGGGAGGGGGGCCGGGGGGAGGAGGAGGAGCGGGAGGAGGAGCAAGCAGGAGGGGGCGGGGACAAGGCCCGGCGGAGAGAGGCGGGGCCGCCGCCACGAGGGCGGAAAACAGGGCTGATAGACGGAGAGGACGAGGACACGCCCACCTCCGACAGGACCAGGAAAAACTCCACCTCCCTGCCCCCGCCCTCCCCCCTCTCCTCCAATCAGATGCCTCCGTCCTCGCAGCACGACGGCTTCACAGGGAAGCAGCGCAGCAACGGGCAGGAAGCTCGCAACGGACGGACACGAGGGACGGGAGGAGGTGGGAGGGAGGGGGGAGAGAAGGAGAACGCCAGCGGAGTTCTGACCAATCACAGACACAGCGGGGGAGCAGGGGGTGGGGCATCAGGGGGCGGGGCCAAAGGCGGCGGGAGCCGCAGCAACAAGATCCGTAGCAACAGTAAGAACCAGGCGTCGAGGAACAGTGTCTCCTCCTCCTCCTCCTCCATCCCCACTTCCAACGGGGGAGGGGCCGGGGCCAGCGGCCTCATGATGTCAGCGATGGCGGCGTCGCCCTGCTCGCAGCCGTCCCGCCTCGCCCCGCGCTCTCAGATGATGAAGCGCAGTCCGCCCGCCGTGCCCTCGCCACCCCGACCCGTTCAGATGGAGCGACACCTGGTCCGGCCGCCGCCCGCCTGCCCTGAGCCCAGCTGCCTGCCGCTGGACTGTGGCTCCGCCCACATCATGACCCGCGACATCTGGCTGCGAGTCTTCACCTACCTGAGCCACCGAGAGCTGTGCGTCTGCATGAGGGTGTGTCGCACCTGGAGCCGCTGGTCAGTGCTCACCTGTTCACCTGTGTGCTGTACAGTACGGCCTGAATATAAGACTAGTCTGAATATAAGACTAGTCTGAATATAAGACTAGTCACTTCAGCTGCAGGTGTGTAGGTGTCTTATATTCAGGTGTCTTATATTCAGGTGTCTTATAATCAGGTGTCTTATATTCAGGTGTCTTATAATCAGGTGTCTTATATTCAGGTGTCTTATATTCAGGTGTCTTATAATCAGGTGTCTTATATTCAGGTGTCTTATATTCAGGTGTCTTATAATCAGGTGTCTTATATTCAGGTGTCTTATATTCAGGTGTCTTATAATCAGGTGTCTTATATTCAGGTGTCTTATATTCAGGTGTCTTATATTCAGGTGTCTTATATTCAGGACCACACAGTTCAGTTGCAGTGGTGCATTTTGGGTTGTTGGTAACTCTGGTGCTGCTGTCAGGTGTTTTCAGTTTATAGTGAGAGTTTCAGAGGAAGGAGGAGCTTCTTCCCGTCTTCTCTGCCTCCTTGCTTCCTTCCTGTTTTACCTCAGAGTAGCTCTGAGTACAGGTGAGTCTCAGGTGTTGTCCTCCTTCCTGTCCAGGTGCTGTGATAAGAGGTTGTGGACTCAGATCGACCTGAGCCGGCAGCGCTCCATCACCCCCCCCATGCTGAGTGGTATAATCCGCCGCCAGCCCGTCTCCCTGAACCTGGGTTATACCAACATCTCCAAGAAGCAGCTCATGTGGCTCATCAACCGGCTACAAGGTGACATGAACACACCTGGGCTCACCTGACCCTGAGTTTTGGCAACATTATTTCCAAGCCTGGAACTCTGGAAATATTTACAGTATGATGGTAAAACTCACCTGTGCGTCTCACCTGTGCGTCTCACCTGTCCTCAGGTCTCCTGGAGCTGAACGTGTCTGGCTGTGCGTGGCCGGCCGTCTCTGCTCTGTGTCAGGCCGTCTGTCCCTGTCTGAAGCTGCTGGACCTCAGCAGGGTGGAGGACCTCAAAGACTCTCACCTGAGGGAGTTGCTGGCCCCGCCCCCTGACACCAGGACAGGTGAGAGGCCCTCCTGACCCCACATCACAGCACTCCACACAGGAAGGTTCTGTTGAAAAGGTTCTGAGGTTCTCTGCTCTCTGATTGGTCCGTCAGCTCACGGTGAGACCAGAGTGGGGCGGTTCCAGAACGTGACGGAGCTGCGATTGGCCGGTTTGGACCTGACGGACGCCTCGTCCCGCCTGCTGGTTCGTTACGTTCCTCACCTGTCCAGGTTAGACCTGAGCCAGTGTGGAAACATCACCGACCAGACGGTGCACAACCTCACCTCCCCCATCTCCCCCCTGAGAGAGAGCCTCACCCACATCAACCTGGCAGGTAAACACACCTGAAATACACCTGTTACCTCCTCTGTCTCCTCTTCCTCTGTCTCCTCCTCCTCTATCACCTTTTCCTCTGCCACCTTCTCTTCCTCCACCTTCTCTACCACCTCCTCCTCTTCTATCACCACCTCTTTTATCACCTCCTCCTCCTCCTCCTCCTTCACCTCCTGCTGTGTGTTACAGGTTGTGTGAAGGTGACCGATCAGTGTGTTGCGTTGTTGCGACGCTGCAGCTCCCTGCAGTCGGTGGACCTGCGCTCCTGCTGCCTCGTCTCCTCTGAGGCCGGACAGCTGCTCTCCTTCCCCTCCTCCTCCTCCTCCACCTCGTCGTCCTCCTCCGCCGTCGCTGCTTCGTCGTCCTCCTCCACGCCGGCCTCCTCCTCCTCCTCCTCCTGTCCTCCTGAAGACAGAACACTGCTGAAGAACAGCTAAAGTCCTCCATGTCATGTGACACTGCAGTCCAGGTGGCCGACAAGCTCCGCCCCCTCCAGGTTACACTACAGACAGGTGAGGAGGAGCAGGAGGAGGAGCAGGAGGAGGAGAATGTACTTTGGGAAGTTGTGGGTAATAGTTAATAGAAACCCTGAGCATGTACATATTTGTTCTCTGTACAATTTTGGGTGTTTGTATATATCTGTAGTTTACTGTAAATGACCCCCCCTCCCTGAACACCTCCCCTCCTTCCCTCCTCTCCTTCCGTCCTTCCACCCTTCGACCAATCATCGTGCCGCTCATCCACCTGCTCTTCAGGTGAACCCTGCTAATCCCGCCTTCATCATGTCCATGTTGGGTTTCTGTGGTTGGCGTGGCGTCCCCACAACGCTCCGGCAGCCATATTTAAAACCACCGCTGCAGGCTGCAGGGAGGTCGCGGCTACGCTAGCAGTTCCCCTCCGCTTCCAGTCTTTGTGCTAAGCTAAGCTAACCACAGCCGTCTGTCGATCCAGTAAACACAGACCAGAGTCGGGTTTGTCCAGAGACGATTCCAATAAAGTTTATTCAAAGCAGAGCGCCGCCATCAGCAGGAACCATCCATCCTCTGTTCTGTTAGCAGCTGCAGCTAACGGTCATCCTCACTACTGATCAGCCGAGATTAGTCCCAGAGCAGAACTGATCTCCATGTCAGTCGCTACAGACGTTCTGGATGTTTTACAGATGACAATCCACTAATCGATGCTGATTCTCTTCTGAAACTCGTCACTGCTGACGAACCAGCTCAGCAACAGTTAAACATCTTCTGACAAACCTGATTGCAGAGAACAGCCAGCTGCTGTAATCAGGTTCTGTCAGAGGATGTTTAGCTTCTGATGGAGCTCAGCGTCTTGATTACAGCAGCTGAACACCTGGAGATGAGCTCTGACAGTACACCTGAGCTGGACGTGTTGGAGGATGGATTCAGACCAGCCGCCTCCTCGCAGTCTTTGTGCTAGGCTAGGCTAGGCTAGGCTAGGCTAGGCTAGGCAGCTCCAGACTGACTGCATCCTTTCTAAAATGTGGGACTGTTCCTTTAAACGCTGCAGTGTGTCTGGTTGGTTGTTTCCTTTGGTCAGGTGTGTTTTCAGTTCAGGTGTGTGTGAGAGAGAGAGAGAGAGAGTGTGTGTGTGTGTGTGTGTGTGTATCTGAGCCTCGATGTCTTCAACATGCGCCTCAGTCACTCCTCTTTGGTTTCCCTCCATGGTGTGTTTTCAGTTCAGGTGTGTGTTCTCAGGAGTATTTTGTGTGTTTTTTTCTGTGAAGCAGGTTTAATTTATTCTCCATCCACATTCCTGGACGTTGATCAAACTCGGTGTTTTCTCCTGAAGCCCGTTTCTGTCAGGAGGAGAAGGACAGCAGGTCAGAACAGTGAGACGGGTCAGGAGGTTTGTTTACTGAGAGGTTTCATCTGGAGTTGATGATCACCTGGGTCGACCTCCTCACCTGGATTTACTGCCTCATAATCCTGACTTATTTCAGAATCTCGAGTTAGTATAATCTTAAATTCACTATGTCACAGTCCAGATTTGGAACCAGCTAGTTTGATGACCACACTTCAGAATCCTGGATTTATAACCTTCATGTTGTTTATCACAACATTAATTCTCCAAATCAGTCGTGACGTATCAGTTGATCACATTCTTAGTTGACTCTATCAGAATCTTGATGGATAATAATCATTGAGTTTGTTCGTAGCTTTAATGTCCAATATCAGAACCAGAGTCTGGATTTCAGTCTGGTGATCCAGATTCATCTCCTCTAACTGATCGTCTGGTTTTAATATCACAGGATTTATCTTATCATGACGTCGTGTTTCATCATTTATCTCATAATCTTCACGTTTCTGGTTCTGACTTCCTTCATTGTGATTTAGTAAATCTGAGACTCGTCATAATGTGGATTTCTCCATCTTAATATATCGTCGTATTTCAGATCTAGTCGCTTCTCGTCCTGATCTCCAGTTTCCTTCTTCTCCTGGCTGGAATGGGCTTCTGGAGCTTCTCAGGGGCTTCACTTGTGAAAAACTTCTGAACTTCCTGTCGCTTGTTGTTCAAACAGAGTTCTTCTGTTAGCTTCACGTGAAAACAGGAAGTCTCCGTCTCAGATTCAAATCCAGACTTTCAGAAGTGACGTTTCTGGAGGAAAGTCTTCATGTCTGTGAACTCGGCTGTCACCATGTGAGGCAGCAGCACTGAGGGGGGGTCGGACACGTTCTGTTCACGTTCTGTTCACGTTCTGTTCACGTTCTGTTCACGTTCTGTGTTTTATCATGTTATCGAACACATCAGCCTGCAGTCACCAACATTAGTTCTGTCGGGGTGGAGTTTGTCGACGGGTCCCCTTGTACTGGTTAGCATGTTGGTTAGCCTCCTCCAAGTTAGCTGCACGGCGCCCTGTTAGCGTCATCGCTCCATATTAGCTAACAGGTGCGACCGTCAGTTTAGCTGCTGCACTGTTCCCAACCTGAAGAACAAACCTGTTCTACAGAGTCCTCTCTGGCTAACCAACAGTAGCTAGAAAGCTAACAAAACTTCTTGTGGTTCCAGTGGTCATTTACCCCACTTTAGCTCTGCGTTGACAATGAGCTGTGTTATTAGCCTTTTAGCACGCTGAGGTGAAACGCTAACACTGACTAGTGTTAGCTCAGGTCTGCTAATCAGTCGGGAAAATAAAAACAATTAAATTATCTTGAGAAAATTAGCAGGAAACTTACCAGCTATGCTAACCTTAGCTTATTAGCAAGATTAAGCAACAAGCTAACTCTGTCTTGCTCCATTTTGGTTAGCTTTTTCCACATTAGCTTCATGGTACCATGTTAGCTTCTTAGCTACATGTCAGTTAGCTGGTTTCAGGTTTCCATTCAGAGACTAAAAACACATAGCTAAAACAAAATTTTAAAAATTTGTTTTCCAAGTCTGCAAACTGATTTTAGCCTGCTAGCTTGGAGTTTGTTAAAAATCTGTTTTGGGCTGAACTGAAGAGTTGATTTATTGTCGAGTCAAGAGTGAAACTTAATGAAAACATGAGCATCATTCATATCCTTTATCAAGTGGAACATATCCTTATGTTTTCAGCTGCTAACGTGTAACCCACATTTGCTCATTAGCAAGCTTAAACAACAAGCTAACTGTGAGTCCCTTCATGTTGGTTAGCTTTTTCCACATTAGCTTCATGGTACCATGTTAGCTTTATAGCTACGTCTTATTTAGCTGGTTCCAGGGGAAGTTTCATGAAATAGGACCAAAATGAACAAAGAGCCGTGAGGAGCTAGCATTAGCTTCTGACAGGCGCTAAGGTTTGGACGGGCTGAAATTCAAAGTTCATTTACTGTTTCGGAGGGAAAATTAAAGTCATCTGTGTCCTCGTCTTTTATCAACCAGTCAGTTTTAGTCTCTTGTTTCCAGTTTGCTGCTTTTCTTTTGAACGGCTGTAAAATCTGAACTTTTTCACACCTTTAACTGGTGAAAAGATGAATCGGTGGAACTACTGTCAGTTGCAGCTGCTCTTTAATCGCAGTGAATTTTGCAGCGCTGCATCGTTTCGCTGCGACGTCGAGGTGAACTAAAGTATTATGGGAGCTGTTGCCATGACGCCCTGTTGTGCCATAAACGCACCAGATCAACTGTTGACGTGTGAATGGTCGTTTTTATACTTTATTTTTTGTATTTGTTGTGATTTTGATATTTTTTACTGTACCGTGGCGGCGACGCCTCACATGCTCTGTTCATGACGCTTCAAAGTTCACCCAGCAACAAGCGAGGAGATCAGATCTGATTGGACGATAATCCCTGAAAGCTCTTATCCAATCAGACGGCCAGACACGTCTCACCTGCTCCTCGGTCTTAGTAAAGCTGAATCTCTGTGGATGTTTTAAAGATGCACTGGATCATCGTCTTCATCACCTTCATCCTCACCTTTTGCCAAATGTGGTTTTCGTTGTGGACGGGGCATTTTATCCTGTTTTCTTTGTGTTTGGTTCTTTTTTATACTTTGTCCATGACTCTTCCATTGTGTTGGTGATGAAAAAACGAGGAAGAAGTTGGAACAAACAGTAAAAGAGACACAAAAAGACCAACTCCAGGCAGCTACGTATGAGTGACTACTGTAAAATGACTAATAAAGAAGCAATGGGTTTGTTTTTACGGCCGCTGTCGTCATTTCACCTGAGAACACTTCGAGGTTTTAGGTCTTACTGTGACTGTAGAACCTGCAGCATGAATCAGTCACTTATTGTTCCGGTTAATATGAAATAAATCTCATCTGTTAAATAATTAGCTGCTGCATGAACCGATGAGCTCACACCTGTTACCTGGTCTGAGGTGATGCATTCTCAGACGGACCAATCACGGAGCAGCAGGTGTGACCAGGTGACTGAACTCGCCTGGGGCCTCATTTATTGACCTGTGCGTCAGAAAAGGTCTAAATTATTTTGTAGGACTGAAATTCAGAATGATCGTAGGGGCAAAATAATCCGTATTGATCCAACCTGCAGACACCAGTTAGGCTCATTTGCATTCAGACACGCCCCCATTTGACCATATATGGTAGCAGCAACCCCTTTGAGAATGCGTGAACGGACTTTGTCTCTGTCTGAAATCATGGCAAAGAGGAGAAGAGGAAGTTCTCCGATAAGATGTTGAGGTACTTGCAGGAGAAGTAAACCAGAAAATCCTGTCTGGAACTGTTACTGCAGGTGTGACCAACAGAAGGAAAAGGTGACGTCTGCAGTTAATTGTTGGATCAGAGGAAAGAGCAGCGTCGGAAATGAAGAAGCAACAGTCTGACATGGGTTAATCAGTCCCTCCAGGAATTCTCGATGCTGCGATCACAACATTTAACGCTAATCCAACCAATCTCCATGAATTCTGCACCACCTTGCAATTTCGTCCAATCACCGCGACTTTTCCACAACTTTGTCCCGCCTCCCGTGAGTTCCACCAATCACAGCAGTCCCCAGTAATGCACGTATGTCACCGAGTTCACTTCCTTGTTTATGGTTTGAAGATACAGATGCAACAAAAACTACTGCAGAACAATTCCCTGATGTTCTTCACCAAAGCGGAGCTAAACTGTTTTCACCCCGTGGAATATTGAGGTGGAACACAAACCAAAACCATCCACTGACAAACACTTTTCTACCGTAAACATATCAGGAGAATGGGTGAAACCAGCGGACCACAGACCAGACAAACCACCGTGATGAAGCTGCTGCATCCAGATCTGTGGCAGCACTGAAACAATGGAGGTCAGTTAGGGTTTGTTGGTTCAGGTGAGGTGGGGATAGCATTCGTTAGGGTTAGAGTTATTGGGATTAGGGTCAGGCTAGGTGAGAGTTAGTCGGATCAGGGTTAGCTAGGGTTAAGGCTAGAGGGTTTAGAGCTAGCTAGGGTTAGGGTTTGTAGGGTTAGGTGTAGTGAGGATCGCGTCTGTTAGCGTTACAGTTAGTTTTAGTGGGGTTAGGGTTACCTATCTCAGGGTTAGTCAGATTAGGGTTAGCTAGGGTTAAGGCTAGCGGGTTTAGAGTTAGCTAGGGTTAGTAGGGTTAGGGTTGGGTTGGATGAGGTGGTGATTGCATTTGTTAGGGTTAGACTTATTGGGAATAGGGTCAGGCTAGGTGAGTGTTAGTTGGATTATGGTTTGCTATGGTTAAGGCCAGGGGGTTTAGAGCTAGCTAGGTTTCAGTGTAGTGGGGATAGCGTTTGTTAAGGTCACACGTAGGGCTAGTGAGGTTGGGATTAGGCTAGCTAAGGGTTAGTCAGATTAGGGTTAGCTAGAGTTAAGACTAGAGGGTTTAGAGCTACCTAGGGTTAGAGTTTGTAAGGTTAGGGTTTGGTTGGGCGTAGTGAGGATTGCGTCTGTTAGGGTTACAATTAGAGTTAGTGGGGTTATGGTTACCTAGCTCAGGGTCTGTCAGATTAGGGTTAGCTAGAGTTAAGACTATTGATTTTAGAGCAATCTAGGATTAGGGTTTGTACGGTTAGGGTTGGGTTAGGTGTAGTGGGAATAGCATACGTTAGGGTTAGTGTCATTGGGATTAGTGTCAGGCTAGTTGAGGGTTAGTCAGATTAGGGTTAGCTAGGGTTAAGGCTAGACGGTTTAGAGCTAGCTAGGCTTAGGGCTTGTGCGGTTAGGGTTCGAGTTATGTCTCGTGGGGATGGGGTTTGTTGTGGTCAGCGTTATGGCTAGTGAGGATTAGGTTAGGCTAGGTGATGGTTAGTTGGGTTAGGGTTAGCTAGGTTTCAGGCTCAAGAGTTTTGACCTAGCTAGTGTTCGGGTTTGTAGGGCTCGGGTTTGAGGTAGGTTTGGTTGGGTTAGGGTCAGAGGTTGGACACGCTCTGCATTCGACATCGCCTCGTCTTCTCTGGGGGGTTCCTCATGAGGGACGCCCTGTCTGATGGCCAACTTATGAAGCAAGCAACAAGCCAGGATGGTGTTGGTGAACGCTGTGACTGTCTCAGGCATTCTGCTTGTAGTTTCACTGTTCTACCACTAGGTTTTGTGCGTCCTCATGGTAAGAGTTGTGCTTAAATTCATGTATGATCCTGCACAGAAGTACAAGTTGATAAATCCCAGACTTTGCATGGGAATGTTCGTAGGCACGGTTGATGAGTGAAGCACCTGGTTTTCAAGCTGGTGTTTCCTTCGTGGGTCTTATTATTATTATTATTGTTATTTTTATTATTATTATTATTATTGTTATTATCAGGATTCAACAAACAAACTCACAGAAATTTAAATGCAATAAAAAAGTTCCACAAACTGCAGTAAAAGTACCTCAACAAAAATAAGTACTGAGATCCGGAACAAGGCGCGCCCACGTGTACGCGTGCGAGAACCAGCGCGCCAAAGAGGGAGGAAACGGGACCGTGCGTGAAGAGGAGTGTCCCGCTGCGTTCAGGTGTCGTCATTTACTATCGGAACTTTAAGAGTCAAAGTCGTTTTTTTCCAGTCAAAATTAAAGTAAATAAAACGTTGTTTTTTTAAACTTTATGATAAAAAAACGAGAGTTTGATGGACAACAGCCGCATCAGATGAAGAACAAACATCTCTGAAGACAGTTTGATATTTTCATTTTTGTTGAATTTGGTTTCATTCCAGTCAAACACAAACTAAACTGCAGCTTTCTGAATTCAAATTAAATCCTTTCTTTCAGTAAAGCACAAAACAGATTCAACAGCAGAAATAAAGATTATCAAAAAAATAATATACAATAAACACAAATGAGAATGTAAAGTCAACTAAACAGTCCAGATAGAGAATAAACTGTTTTCTAAACGTTTGATACTTAAATATTCACTAATCCGTTCATTTAAGGCCTCACAAATAAAATAATGAACATTTAATTCAGTTCAAAATATTCAAAGGACTTTCATTAAGCAGAATAAGGTGAAAGTATGAACCTCTGGTTTAACAGGATGATGCTCTCTATAAAACTGTGATACTTCATTTAATATCTGATTATTTCCAGCCAGCCAAAGCTTTCTGGGGCCAAGTGAATCTACAGTTCCTTCTGTTTTGTTGTTTCGACAAAAAAGTGGAAAAATGGTCAGATAATAATATAATATAATATAATATAATATAGTATAATATAATATAATGCCCTGCAATAGGCTGGCGACCTGTCCAGGGTGTCCCCTGCCTTCGCCCGAGTCGGCTGGGATAGGCTCCAGGCCCCCGCGACCCTACAGATGATTCAGCGGTGTACAGATAATGGATGGATGGATGCAATATATAATATAATGTAACAGAAACGTCCTGCGGCCCCTGAACGCAGCACGTCGCCCTGCAGCGTCACTACGTGATATCCCTCCGCGGGAGAGAAGCGCGCGGCCCTTTCCCTCCGACAACACAGGATGCGAACGGGCGGCGGTGAATCCACGAGACGTTTCTGTGCGCCACAGCCGTTACCGTTTCCCGCAACATCCGAGTGAGAAGCACCGAGCAAGCACCGGGGAACATCCGCCTCATCCAGCACCGACCGAACCCGCCCTGTGGCTGGCACCGACTCACCTCCGTGGAAGAAATCTAATCCGCTGTGGGCGCTGCGCGGCAACCGAAACTGTCCGAGTGAAGAGCGAGGCTGCCGGGGGACGGAATGGAGCTCATCACTATCCTCGAGAAAACCGTCTCTCCAGGTGAGAATCCGCCCTGAGCTTCGCTCACACACCGCGGCCGGGCTCCAAGGCTGCTCTTCGGGCCGGCAGAGGCGATGTTTGCGCGGCGGCGAGCTGTTCCGGTGAGCCGGTGAAAGTTTGAAGGAGGGAGGAGGGAAATGCCTCGCTAGCTGCTAGCTGCTGATGCTAACCAAGCTAGCGCTCCGGCCTGACACCGCTGCTGACTTCGCACTCTGCCGGCCGTCTAACCTCAGCTCAGCGGTGTCATTGAGCTGCCAGGCCGGCGGGACGCTCCTCAAACACGCTGTCATGGCAGCATCGTGTCGATGCGGCTCCACGGAGGCTGATCTGACCGCTACCCGCAGCCGGTCCGGAGCCGCGACCCTGCCCATGCCTGCTGTAGCCACTCCGCTAGCCTGTTAGCCGTTAGCTCGTATCATTCAAACTATCGGCCGCTTTCTCACACGCCTGTCCCGGCTGACGTTACCGCAGAGCCACTGCGAGGGGGCCAGAAAAGTCCCTCCAGGTTCGGGTTAACCTGCGCTCTGCAGGTTTACACCGAGTTACTGCTGTTTTATTTGCCCACAAAACTTTATTTGTGTCCCCAGAAACGTGTCCCGCTGGCCGGCTAGCATGCTAACCGAGCCTCCTGCTCCACGGCGGCTAACAAGCATGTTGCAGCCGCGGCGTGTTTCTCAGTCGGACCGGCCGGTAGCACCGGAGGAGTCCCGCTGTGCGGAACCACCGTCAGTGTTTAGAGAGAAATGTGAAAAGTGTGTGAGTGTGTTGTTTGACAGCTGCGGAACCGGTTCAACCAGCAACTCCGGGCTCATGTCGTGTGTTAGCCTGATGCTAACTGTCAGCTAATTAGCTCCATCACACTGAAGCACCCTCTCCCCCTCCTCTCCCCCTCTCTCCCCAGATCGGAATGAACTGGAGGCGGCACAGAAGTTTCTGGAGCAGGCGGCGATAGAGAACCTGGTTAGTACAGCGGGCTGTCCTGGTGGAGGTGACCGGGGCGGAGGGGCAGCTGGCGGACAGACTGCTGCTGCAGGCGGGCGGCAGCAGCGTGGATGGAGCCGAGAGGAGCCCCGGACAGCTGGAGCCCGCCCGGCTCCTGCCGCCTCCCTCCTCCCTCCTCCCCCCCCCCTCCACACACACACACACACACACACACACACAGACTGTAACACAAAGACAGACACACATTAACACAGGAGGCTGCTAGCGTTAGCATTTCGTGCATTGAGCCTCTGATGTGCTTTTGGCTGCTGCTCAGTTCATCCGGTTAAACTGACAGACAGCAGCTGTAAACACTTCTAGAGGCTCACTTGAACAAACTGCACTGATTCATTGATTATTGATCAGTGACGTCATTGCTTATGAAAATGAGTTCTGAGCCATTTCCTGGAGACCTCCAGAGGTGAGGACTCACTGCTGCTCTGGGTTCTGCTGGTGTTGATGGGAGTCTGGACTCTCCAGCTCAGATCCACTGGTTTCCTGTTTGAACACGTTGAAGACGACCAGTTAGTTTCTAGGAGCTGGAACTGAGTGTTTCACAGTGTGAGGTTTAATCAGCTGTAATAACCACCAGGACAGTGAGCTGAGTGTATTTAAAGGTTTACTTCCTGTTTACTGATCTGTGGGTTATTTCCTGCTTTAATCGATCAGCTGTTTGGTCTAAAATACCTGAAAATGTTAACATGTGGATCAGAGTTCCTCAGACATCTGGTTCAGTCCAGAGGTGTTCAGTTTACTGTCATAGAGGAGCAAATAAACCAGGAACATTCCCTCTGAAGATGAGATCAGAGCTTAGACTGAAATAATCAGACTGACGCTTAAAGTCTAGTGAAGTTAACGTTGGACAACTCATCTAAAAACTGAGTGTTGAAGCCGTAATGATCAGCTGACTAATGAAAGTAGTCTGTTGTTTGTCACCTGAATGAAGCTGAAGATTAATTCCAGTATTGATAAATTGGTTCTGATCGGTTGTTTTCAAGGTGAAACTCTCGTTTTGTTCCAGCAGCTTCCAAATTTAAAACACTGACTGTGACTCAGCAGCTGCAACAGTCGGATTATTTAGGCTCTAAAACCAGTAACGATCGCTGCACACATCTGAGGACTGGTGAAGGACACTGGTCAAACTGGCACCAGTAGTTTCTTCAGAAGAAACCAGAGACTAAAGGTTGGATCAGGTTCTTTAATCAGTCATCAGATATGTTAACGATCAGTGATTAAGGATGGATCAGAATGAACCTCACTGGAGTTTCTCTACTTATTAATCAGTTTTAGCTGCTGACATTAATGTTACCTGTAAAATCAGTTTATTACACCTGGAACCAGCTGATTGGTTAATTAATAAAAAGCACGGCTTCATCTAGAAGAGACCAAACCTCTGTAAGGAGATGCAGTCGGACGCCTCAGACTGGTGGTAGCTTGTGGTTAGTTCACCAGGTGGATCTCTGAGTGTTCTGAACTACGGTTTGATCTTTAGATGAATCGATTGGAAGCATCAGAAATGTTTGTCATGAACCAGTGAAACAGTTTGAAGTCAGACCTGCTGCTCTGCGATCATCAGCCTTTAATAACAGAACCTTTAAATGAAATCTGTGAACTGTTCAGCTGCACTTTAACAGACACATCAATGAAGCATCTGATCAGGAGAGTGGAGCTCAGGACGTCTAAAGACAGCGAGAGTTAGGTTGAATAAACTACAGGGAGGATGATGATGACGATGATGATGATGATGATGATGATGATAACTGAGAAGCCAAACGAGCCTTAAAGCAGGTTTTTCTACAGACCAAATAAAACGCTGATCAGGACTCAGACTGTCGGATCCAACGTGATGTAAAGTGAAGCTGCAGAGTTTCACTGTTCAACACTTTGTCCATATCGATTATTGATTATTTATAACTGGATTAGAACCAGTCAGTCTGAGGACTTTCTGAAGCTGCACGGTGATGATCCACAGCCGCATCACTGAACATCTGAACGTGAAATTAAGGTTTGATCTAGTTGTAGACCTAGTTGTCAGAGATCCAGGGAGGCTAAAGCTGGATCCACATAATAATCCAGGAGGCTGATACCTGGACCTGATACTGGACCTGATACTGGACCTGATACAGGACCTGATACAGGACCTGTGACTGCAGCGACCAGGAGACCATTCAAAGGTTTCAGGTTTTATTTCTGTCCAGCCAGTTTAAAGGGAGGAAGTACCGCAGTAATACTGTAGTACCAGGAGTAAAAGTACCACTAGAATCTGCTGCAGCTGTTCTGGTGTGGATCAGCTGACGGAGGCCCAGAGAGCATGATGGGAGAATCACAGACCTGCATTTAAACAGCAGCTTAAAGAGAAGAGCCAGTGTTTGGTGCTGAGATCCTAAATATTCAACAGAGCTTGTGTTCGTCTCTGAGGATCTCTGGGTGCAGATTTAAAACCGTAAACTAAATGTTTTCTTCTTCATGTCCTCAAGTCGGCTTCAAACTTTAACCCAGTGAAGCAGATGATCAGTGATGATGGTTGAAGCAGCTGTTACCTGGACAGGTGACTCTGTGTCCTCCCCCTCCTCCCCCACCTCCTCACCCTCTCCTCTGTCCTCCAGCCCACGTTCCTGGTGGAGCTGTCCAAGGTTCTGGCAAACCCAGGGAACACTCAGGTGGCTCGAGTGGCTGCAGGTCTGCAGGTGAAGAACTCTCTGACCTCCAAAGACCCGGATGTGAAGACTCAGTACCAGCAGCGATGGCTGGCCATCGACGCCAACGCTCGCCGCGAGATCAAGAACTACGTAAGTCCTCGGCTCTGGTTCTGCTCCGGTTCTGCTCCGGTTCTGCCCCCTAACCTCCCTGTTCTGTTCAGGTTCTACAGACTCTGGGCACGGAGACGTACCGGCCCAGCTCGGCCTCGCAGTGCGTCGCCGGCATCGCCTGCGCAGAGATCCCGGTCAACCAGTGGCCCGAGCTGATCCCTCAGCTGGTGGCCAACGTCACGGACCCGTCCAGCACCGAGCACATGAAGGAGTCCACGCTGGAGGCCATCGGATACATCTGCCAGGACATCGTGAGTTCATGCAGCCTTACTGTTTTACAACTTCTATGTTAGAATAAATGAGATTAGAATACAACACAGCCGTAAATCTAAAGGTGGGACTGAAGTTGGATCAGAGAGGAACCTGCATCAATACGGTGACGTTGGTTTTAGCTGGTGGTCGTCTGGACAAATGGTCCCGAGGCTGTAGATGAGAAGCTTCACTGTAGAACCAATAAGTACAGAGTCTAGAGGATGTGAACGCCTGTTGAGTGGTTCATTAACAGAAGGACACTCCTCACATGGTGCGTTCAGGTGCCGTTGGAAAGTTTAAAACCTGATGTTTCTCTGTGGCTGTGTTGTGTTCAGGACCCGGAGCAGCTGCAGGAAAACGCCAACCAGATCCTGACGGCCATCATCCAGGGCATGAGGAAGGAGGAGCCGAGCAACAACGTGAAGCTGGCGGCGACCAACGCTCTGCTCAACTCGCTGGAGTTCACCAAAGCCAACTTCGACAAGGAGGTACCGAGTTACTGAGCTGGAGATCACCCGGTGGTCCTGGTCCAACTCCTCTGGTCAGCTGTTGTGTTTAGTGTGCTAGAGGTGGAGCCTTTAGACGGCTCTTCATCGTCCAGTGTTCCAGACTCTGAATCAGTGACATGATGAGAAAGTTCAGGTTGTTCTCTTTAGTGGTTCCTGTTGTTGTTCAGACTCAGATTAAATGTGAGGATAAACCTGCTGACGGTGTTTCGACGGACTGTTTAAAAAGAGCTCCAGAGTTTTCTTTATATCAAGCTAAACGTTCACAGAAGTCTTCATACGTGTCTCATGTGATCAGGTTTCAGGTAAGGCAGAGGTGGTCGATCAGAAACTGGTGTGTGAGACGAGTGTCTGACCGCGGCAGCAGCTCAGATTCATTTCTACCTCCACTGTCGATGAGTTTGAACAGCAGTTACTGGCTGACATGATGTTTAGTCTCCGACATGTGAACTCAGTCAGATTCCTCTGTAGTCGGTTTAACTGTTTGTCTGGATGCTTTCAGACGGAGAGACACTTCATCATGCAGGTGGTTTGTGAAGCGACACAGTGTCCCGACACCAGAGTGAGTAGAACCTCCGGATGCTTTCAGCTCGGATGAAGCTGTTTGTGATGTTTAACCTCCGCTCTGCTCTGCTGTGCTGCGTTCAGGTGCGCGTGGCGGCTTTACAGAACCTGGTGAAGATCATGTCTCTGTATTATCAGTACATGGAGACGTACATGGGACCTGCTCTGTTCGCGGTGAGATCATCCCTCTAATGGAGGAGCTGAACCTCCTCAGACGATGTAACCGTTAATCATTTGATGCCCCACGGTCCTGGTGTTCACTCTTGTTTCTCTGCTGTCAGATCACCATCGAGGCGATGAAGAGCGACATCGATGAGGTGGCCTTACAGGGCATCGAGTTCTGGTCCAACGTCTGTGACGAGGAGATGGACCTGGCCATCGAGGCCTCAGAGGTCTGCGAGCTTTTATCTTGAAAAACACACCTGCAGCTTGTGGGCTTCCTGTCTGACTGTTGCCTCTGTTGCAGGCCTCGGAGCAGGGACGCCCTCCAGAGCACACCAGTAAATTCTACGCCAAAGGGGCCCTGCAGTACCTGGTCCCCATCCTGACCCAGACCCTCACCAAACAGGTACCTCACCCTTCCAGCCCTCACCCGTCCCACCTGCTGCTCCTCCTGCTCCCACCGCTGTCTAACGTTCTACTGTTTGTCCTGCAGGACGAGAACGATGACGATGATGACTGGAACCCCTGTAAGGCGGCGGGAGTCTGTCTGATGCTGTTGGCCACCTGCTGCGAGGACGACGTGGTTCCTCACGTTCTGCCCTTCATCAAGGAGCACATCAAACACCCCGACTGGCGCTACAGGGACGCCTCGGTCATGGCCTTCGGATCCATCCTGGAAGGACCGGAGCTGAACCAGCTCAAACCGCTTGTCATACAGGTCAGTTACTAACCCGTCACCAGCTAACCAGGTCATAGAGGTTAGTAACTAAACAGTGTACAACTAACCAGTCCCCACAGGTCAGTGACAAACTAACCCATCTCTGAGCACCTAGTTCAGACAGGACAGTGACTGACTAACATGTCCCTGACTAACCAACCCGTCTCTGACCAACCCGTCTCTGACCAACCCGTCTCTAACCAACCCGTCTCTGACCAACCCGTCTCTAACCAACCCGTCTCTGACCAACCCGTCTCTAACCAACCCGTCCTGTCCCTCCAGGCCATGCCCACCCTCATCGAGCTGATGAAGGACCCCTCGGTGGTGGTCCGGGACACCACGGCCTGGACCGTTGGGAGGATCTGTGAGCTGCTGCCTGAAGCCGCCATCAACGAGATGTACCTGGCGCCGCTGCTGCAGTGTCTGATCGAGGGTCTGGGGGCGGAGCCAAGGGTGGCGTCCAACGTCTGCTGGGTGAGGCGGAGGTCTGCGGGGGAGGAGGTCTAGAGTCTGTTAGGTTATGGTCACCTGGTTAACTGTCCCCCCTCCACCAGGCGTTCTCGTCTCTGGCCGAGGCGGCGTACGAAGCGACGGACGCTGCAGAGGACCAGGAGGAGCCCAGCACCTACTGCCTGTCCTCGTCCTTCGAGATCATCGTCCAGAAGCTGCTGGAGACCACAGACAGGTGAGTCGAGTCACACCTGCAGGGCTGCTGTAGCTCCACTCCATGGTTTTATCAGGAGGTGAGGAGCTTTGAAACATGACAGGTGAAGGAGAAACCACCTGGACTTCACCCAGCTCCGTCAGCTCAGACACATGAAGGCGTCTTTAACTGTGTCTTAGCTCTTCTGTTTTTTATGGAAGCTTTGCATCATGTTTCGATGCTTCGCTCTCTGTGAACCGGTTTCTCCTGAGGTCTGTATCTGAGCTTTAATGGGTGTGTCTGGACCTTCAGGCCCGACGGTCACCAGAACAACCTGCGCTCGGCTGCCTACGAGGCTCTGATGGAGATCGTGAAGAACAGCGCTAAGGACTGCTACCCTGCAGTCCAGAAGACCACGCTGGTGATCATGGAGAGGCTGCAGCAGGTCCTGCAGATGGAGGTAGGACTGATGGAGGCTTCACTGACACGACCTGAGCTCCTGTCCAGTCTTAAAAACACATTTATCTGGATCCTTTAGAGGTCCTCAGTCACCGGGTCATGGTGGTCCTCGTAGTTTCAATCATCTGGACTTGGTTCTGATTGAAGCTACCAGGATGTGTTGAAACTTCATGAATGAGATGAAATAATCAGTCGGAGGGTCGTAGTGTGTTATTAGGATACCTCCAGAGTTCATGTCTGAAAGCTGCTCTGTGTGTTTCAGTCTCACATCCAGAGCACCTCAGACCGGATCCAGTTCAACGACCTGCAGTCGCTGCTGTGTGCCACTCTACAGGTGAGCAGCACACCTGTCCACACCTGTCCACACCTGTCCTGCTGTGTGTTGTGGAGGTGTTCTCTGAGCGTTCTCTGTGTTCCTGCAGAACGTCCTCCGTAAGGTGCAGCACCAGGACGCCCTGCAGATCTCAGACGTGGTGATGGCGTCCCTGCTGAGGATGTTCCAGAGCACCGCCGGCTCCGGGGGCGTTCAGGAGGACGCTCTGATGGCCGTGTCCACGCTGGTGGAAGGTACGAGGCTCCGACCAGGACTTCACCTGGTCCAGCCTGAAAGCTCAACACCAGCACTGTCTGGAAGCTCAGTCTGACTTTGGTTTGTTCTTGCAGTTCTGGGCAGCGACTTCCAGAAATACATGGATGCCTTCAAGCCTTTCCTGGCTATTGGACTGAAGAACTACGCTGAGTACCAGGTAGGACCCACAGAGTCCAGGTCTCTGTCTGAGGCTGTCTGTCACAGAGAGTCCATGTAAAACCTTCAGAGACCTTTATTTGGTCGTTTAACGTCACAGTTGATCTGTTGTCACGGTTTCTGTGAAGATCCTCAGTCCACCAGGTCCTGGTCGTCCTCGTAGTTTCAGACTTGCTCAAGTTCATTGAAGACGTTCGACCTCTGGTCCAAGATGAGAGGTGAAACGTCTTCGATGAACTCAAGCTGGTCCAGATGCTACGACTGAAACCACGAAGACGACCAGGACCTGGACGACTGAGGATCTTCACATCAGTCCAGAGGAGCAGCGCTGATGATGCTGATGATGTTTGGTTCCTGCTGCAGGTGTGTCTGGCGGCGGTGGGGCTGGTGTGCGACCTGTGCAGAGCTCTGATGTCCAACATCCTGCCTTACTGTGACGAGATCATGCAGCTGCTGCTGGAGAACCTCGGGGTGAGACGCTCTGCAGCCACACAGCCATCGTTGGTCATCAGTGGTCCGTGTTTGGTCCGTGATGATAAACATGCACCACGCTGACCGTGATGTAAAAACAACCACGTAGATCTGAGACCTGAACTCTGTCGCTCCGTTTACTGAACACTGAGGCTCCCGTTGGCAGCAGCTGGACCAGACTGAGTTTCTGCTGTAGAAGCTGCTGATGGTTGAACTGTAGCTCTGATCCAGCTGCTGCTCATCCAGACTTCAGTTATGCCTCTGAGTTTTCTTGGACCACATCCAGCTGTTAAACATCTGCTCTCTGTTCAGAACGAGAACGTCCATCGGTCGGTGAAGCCTCAGATCCTCTCAGCGTTCGGAGACATCGCTCTGGCCATCGGAGGAGAGTTTAAGAAGTACCTGGACATCGTGTTGGACACTCTGCAGCAGGCGTCTCAGGCTCAGGTGGACAAGGTAGGATCTACCAACCAGAACCTCTCAGAACCTCCTGGTCCTCCATCTCCAGAACCTCCATCACTGATCAGAGTTCTACCTTCAGACTATGAGTGTCTCCTTGAAGTCCATAGAGGGGGGTCCACATGGATCAGAACCTCATCAGTCCAGCAGATAGACACATGACATGTAGGAGGAACAACACACTGGAGTTCTGGTAGAACCTGGACCCAGATCAGTTTACATCCATCCAGGTGTCCCAGTCTGAACATACACCTGGTCTCTGTTCATTTACTCTATAACCAGCTTCAAGCATCAGTATTATGGGATGTATGTTACATCAGTATGAGATAGACTATAATGTCCTCCATGTATTAGACAGTTGGTGGTGTCCAGAGGACGGTTCTGGAATCATGTTGATCATTTTAATGATTTCATGAGTTTCTCTGCAGTTAAACAGCTGATTATTGATGGCTGACTTCATTCAGGTGATCAGTCAGAGAATTATCTTTCTATTCAGAGAACCGAGGTGATTTAATCAAATAAACATGAAATACTGATAATAATATAATAATGATAATAATAATGTGAGTTAACAGAACGTTGAAGGAGGAAGGGTTCAGTGTGTTCGGTCTGTGATGATAAACATGCACCACGCTGACCGTGATGTAAAAACAACCATGTAGATCTGAGACCTGAACTCCTCACTGACTGACTGAGGGGTCGGACTACTTCCTGCTGACTGACTGTGTGTTTCAGACGGACTACGACATGGTGGACTACCTGAACGAGCTGAGGGAGGGCTGTCTGGAGGCCTACACCGGCATCATCCAGGGCCTGAAGGGCGACCAGGAGAACGTCCACCGTAAGACACAACACACCTGAACACAGCCCAGCAGCTCACACTAAACCTCAGGGTCACTTTATAGACAGCTTCAGTCCAGCGGACGTGTCTAAACACTGGATCAGCAGAGAACCTGGAATAAGAACAGACCAGCTGCTGCATCAGCCGCTCGGGTCACGTCTCTGTGGTTGTTTTGAGTCTTTGTGGTCGGTCTTGGTCACCGTTTGTGTCTCTGTGTTTTCTCTGACATGGTGTCTGTTAGTTTGGAGCTGAGCTCCAGTAAATGTTGAATAATGAATTCTGGCTTCATCCTGAGGGGAATAGTTAGCTTAGCTTAGCATGAACTGTGGACCCAGCAGCAGCAGGTGGACTGTATGTTTATCTGCTGGTTGTCAAGGGCCTTAAAGTGGTTGATGACACTCAGGTCACATGACCTCAGCCTGTCAGGTGACGTCGGTTCCTCCTCCTGTCTGCAGTGAATCAGGAGGATTTTACGACGTCGCAGAGAAACTCGGGTCTTTTTCACCCAGAAAGCTTCCGGCTGCAGCCGAAACTAAATCAGCTTCCTGGTTTTGCGAGACCCAACAAACAAACAAACAAACAAACAAACCTGTGAACTGACCTCTAAAGTGCTTCTGACCTCTGTCCTTCCTCCTGCAGCCGACGTGATGCTGGTCCAGCCTCGGGTGGAGTTCATCCTGTCCTTCATCCATCACATCGCCGAGGATGAGGACCACTCTGACGGCGTGGTGGCCAACGCTGCCGGACTCATCGGGTGAGAAGATCCAACACATGTAAAGAGTTAAACAGCTGTTTGTCATGTTGACGCTCTGCTAACCTGCAGCAGGTCAACACAGGTAGAATCTGGGCTCTGTAGACCGTATGTGGTGTGGAACAGCTGATCAGGCGTGTTCGGTCTGTGAAGAGAACTCATGCACCACGCTGAAGGTGTGATGAAACCTCAACCACAACCTCTGAGACCTGCTGATCCACCGTTGAGCTGGAGATACATCCAGCATGGAGGAACATCTAGTAGCTGGAGATACATCCAGCATGGAGGAACATCTAGTAGCTGGAGATACATCCAGCATGGAGGAACATCTAGCAGCTGGAGATACATCCAGCATGGAGGAACGTCTAGTAGCTGGAGATACATCCAGCATGGAGGAACATCTTCCTATAGATGATGAGTCTGGAGAGGCTGGACTATGGAGATAGTCAACATCTACAGGAGGAGACAGTAGCTCCAGGTTCTTGTTATCTGCTCTTGTTTGTCTGTTGTTGACCTGTGTCGTGTTGTTGTGCGTCCTCAGCGATCTGTGCACGGCGTTCGGTAAAGACGTGATGAAGCTGGTGGAGGTTCGCCCTCTAATCAACGACCTGCTGACGGAGGGACGGCGCTCCAAGACCACCAAGACCAAGACGCTGGCCACCTGGGCCACCAAGGAGCTACGCAAGCTCAAGAGCCAGGCCTGGTGAGACGCACAACAGGAACACACACACACACACACACACACACACACACACACACACACACACACACACACACACACAGGAAACAGAAATCAGTTTTGTCTTTTATTGTGACATCCATCAGTGACTCTTTCATTGTTCCTGTAGCAGCTTTTCACAATAAGAGCTTTGAGAGACATTCATTAGGGGTTGACAGCTGGTTGGATGTTGGAGTCCGTTGGTTCTGCTCAGTTCTCAGTGAGCAGAACCAACGGACCCGTTCAGGTCACATGATGCCTTTAAGGACCATCAGGACGTTGGAAATCCAGACTCTGGTGTTTTTACAGATGATCTGTCGAGTTACTGTTGGTCTGCTGACGACTCTGTTTCTCCTCCTCTTCCTCCTCCTCCTCCTCCTCCTCCTCCTCCTCCTGCAGATTGATTGGTCGAGGGGATCTTTGGTAGACATCAGTGAACAATGAGGAGAATCTCTTCCTGGATTTGACTCTTCTGTGTCGAATCGTGTCGCAGCAGGAAGTGACATGATGATGATGATGATGATGATGATGAGTGTCTGTGTGAGCGAGAGAGACGTGTGAGCGAGCGAGATGATGACATCACACCACCTTCAGTTCCAGCCGGCGCCCCCTCCCCCCCTCCTCCCCCTCAAAGTAACCCCGCCTCCTCCTCCTCGGAGCCCCTCCCCCTCCTCTCGCCCTGTCGCCGGGCTCTCCTACGACATCACGACCATGACGTCACCGACCCGCCGCCGCCGCCCCCCCACGCCGGGGGAGGGGGGGAGGAGGGGCCTTTAGTGAAGCTGAACCTTCGTGGACTTCTTCTTCTGTGGAAATTTTTGTTGCTCTTACTTTTCTTCTTCTTCTTCTGAGCACTAAAACGGCGGCGGAGCCTCGGCGGTCGGACGCCTCGGTGTGCGGCTCTTATCAGACAACGGCAGCACTAAATTCAACACCCTTCATCAGAAAGCTGAGCGGAGCGAGTGCCAAATGGAAATAGTTTAGCAACGCTGAAAGCCGGCGGCGGGCGGCGAGCTGCTGCAGTTTTTGTTTGGGAAAGGGTCACTCACCATTTTTGCTTGTT
The DNA here is from genome assembly GCA_024666655.1 of Dascyllus trimaculatus. Classification (NCBI taxonomy): domain Eukaryota; kingdom Metazoa; phylum Chordata; class Actinopteri; family Pomacentridae; genus Dascyllus; species Dascyllus trimaculatus. The sequence goes on along the minus strand of CM045458.1, from coordinate 30,732,091 downwards.
TAAAAGATTTCAGAGAATTGAAGACGTTTGTATAAGGTTATATTTTTCCATTGCTATGATGAAAATACAATTAAAAACAATAAAATGATATGAAACATTCCCCAAGCAGTTCTGGTGATTTCGCTCTTCTTGCCTGTCGGACTCCTGGACTTTTGGACTCTGCTGATTGGACGCTGGACTCTGGCCGCCTCCCACTGTCGGTTTGTTTACTCGACGCCACAAAGAACCATGATTTTTGTTTTCTTGTTTTTGTGTTCGGCGGCCGCTCGTCGCCGCTGGACGACCTTTCGTTGGGAGTTTGTAGTTGGTGTGAGAATCACGTCTGACACGAAGCTTAGACGCTGCAGAATCCTGCGAGCACGCTCAGTGCCGCCTGCCCGCCTCCACGCCGAGGCTGCGTCGCTGCACCTGCAGCCGCAGCAGACGGGCGAGCTGAAGGCGCAGTGCTGCAGCCTCGGAGGGCTCTGATCTGTGGAGGCTGCGGTGACATGATGAACCTGGCAACTCGATTATTACTGGATTGTGAATCATTTAAAGCCAATCTGCTTTTTATTTCATATTCAACTTTAGTGAACTAATAAAGTCTATATTGTACTGAACCTGCTGCTGCTGCTTCTTCTGACCATCAGTCGACTGTTTAGAGAATAAACCTGTAGAGACGACCAGGTGTCAACAGATGATGATCAATGAAAACATGATTCATTCCAGGGTTTCTGTTTATTTATCTGATTGCTGACAGCAACACTAGAAGGTCAGGATGTCAGTAAATGTGTCATAGATCAGCTGTAGTTCCTGGTTGTTCCACCAGGTGGAGCCTCTCACTGTTTAACACTGTAGAGACCAGAGGAGGCGTCACTCAGACTACAGTTCATGTTGGAAGCAGAGAGCATTGTGGGAGTTTAGCTACAACGGGCACCATGACAGAGACTCCTGTGGAGGTTAATGACCTCCAACATGTTTCTTGTGATGTTTTTAACCTTGTTAATGTGATCAGCTGGAGAGTTGTTCGTGTCCAGGTTAGGATGGAGACAGTAGCTGGAGTGTAACTGATGCTTATTCAGAATTGGTGTTAATGATTGATTATTGATTGCAATTATCAGAAGACTGCTTAAAAGTTTAAATCCTTGTTATCATCGTCTTTACGGTTTCTTTAGTTGTACATGAGGTCACAAACGCTCACAGGTGGAAGCATCACTCAAACATGATGCTAGCTGGTCTAAAGGGGGCGCTAAAGCACGATGAACCACTCGATGCTCGTTTCTCTGATCTAGTTTAAAGGCTCCAAACATGTCTGAGAAGAAGAGAAACATGTCATTATCTAACATTTAAAGCCTTAATGCTGAGTTCTGGTTCGTTTCTCACACAGTTGTAGCTCAGAGGCTGATCTTAGTGGGTTTACATGGGAACAGACTGCCGAGGCCTCCATCCAGCAGGGGGCGCTGTGCTGCACAGCTTCATCCCCAACATCGTCCAGTTCCCTGATCCTGGAGCTGCAGCTGACATTTAATCAGCCGGACGACGAAGGAGGCTTTAAGAAATGAGCCTCAGTCAGGACCAGGACCAGGACCAGGACCAGGTTAACATCAAACCTGCAGGAGGAGTGACGTCACTCCGAGGGCCTCCGTCACCTCATTGGTCGGTCTCATGAGGTCATAGTCTGGGGCGGAGCAGCGCCGTCCGCTGCTGCATCACCTGGTCAGGTGGTTACTCACCTGTGATCACATGACCATCCACTGAAGAAGAACAAGAGAAGCAGCTGAAACCTCCGGAAGCTGCTCAGTCACTTCTACAAAATAAAACAAACATCACTTAGTACACAGAATAGAAATACTACAGAGTGTAAAACAATGAAAACTAATACTGCAAAATATTAAAATAAAATCAAATACAACTAAAATTAATACCACAAAATAAAATACAACTACAAGTACAGACAAGTAAAAAGGAGCTGTTAAATAACAACAGCAGCAACGTTCACTAACAGACAGACAGACAGACAGACAGACAGGTGTTCGCCACCAGGTAAACAACAATAACAGCCAGAAACAAAACAAAGTCATAAAAACAACAACAATAAAAACTAAACATAGAATAAAGTTCAGTTCACAGCTGCTAAAAACATCTGGAGCATCTGAAAACCTTTATTAACAACAACAACAACAACAACAACAATAATAACAGTAATAATAATAATAACAATAATAATAACAACAACAATAAAAACAATAATAATGATGACTATAATCAGGGAGGGGGGTTCGGACCCCCTGGTCGGGCTCCGGTTCCGTTCAGCTGATGAGGTTTCTGTTTATCAATCAGTCTGATCGGTTATTGATGCCGCCCCCCGCCCCCCCATCATCACATCCATGTTGTCTGACCGGAGGATGAGTCGGTAGGAGGCTAACGGCTAACGTCACGGAGCGGCGGCACCGGCCCGGTTCTTCATGTCCCTTCATGTTCTGACGTCGTCCAGCGGAGCCGTTACCGTCACCAACCGGTCCGGACTACACATGGCCGCGGGTCGGTGCTCGGCCGGGCTGCCCGGGTAGCTCGGCGGGGAGATGCCGCAGCTAGCCGCCGTTAGCTCCGCAGCTGTTTGTGTCTGTGGCTGTTATGTAAGACGGAGGTAGCCGACAGCTAACGTTAGCCGCCGCCATGAACGACGCGCAGCAAGAAATGTCTCCGGACTTCGTCCTGATGCGGCTCGTGTCCGCCGCCGAGTACGACCGGCTGGACGAGCCCGACGACCTGATGTCCGGAGGCGGCGGCTTCGGGCCCGTCAAAGCGGCGCTGGGACACCGCGGCGGCGGGTTCGAGCTGGACTCTGGTGGCCCCTCGGCAGGCCTCGGCTCGGCGTCCCCGCACTACAGCTCTCCGCTCCCCGGGAAAGGCGAGCTGGATGGCGGGCTGGTGTTGACGCAGGCCCCGCCGGGCTCCGAGGCGCCGCTGTCCTCTCCGCCGCCAGAGGACTTTGCCGTAGCGGCCCAGCGGTTCGTGGACTTCCCGGTGCCGCACGGCCACGGCTCGGGGGGGGCCGGGTCCAGGGCGCAGCTGATGGTGTTCCAGAACCTCCTGCGGTCCGGAGACCGGATCCTGGAGTGCGGGCTGGAGCAGCCGCCCCCAGGGTTCCTGCAGGAGGAGCAGAGGCAGCAGCTGGACCCAGGATTAGGGACTGGTCCTGGAGGCACCACAGCCGGGCCCGGAGGCGGGAGGGACCAGAACTCCCACGGCATCCCCCCCACAGAGGACGGCCTGCAGCCGCAGCTCCTGCAGTGGCACCCGGTCCTCCGGCTGCCCAAAGGCTCAGACGGCTCCCAGAACCCCCAGCAGGGCGTCCCGGTTTTGGACTCTGATCCCGGGTCCGTCCTGTGCCACAGACACCGCCTGCTGACAGACCGGCTGGCCAAGTGGCCCCCGGGCCTGCTGGACCAAGCCCTGCGCGTGGGGCTGCTGGAGCCCAGGAAGAGCTGCACCCCAGGGGTCGAGGACCCAGTTCTGGCTCTGGCACGGAGGCTGGGTCAGTTGGGTGAGGGGAGGGAAGGAGGCGGGGGAGAGAACGCGGTGATCCCCCTCCCACGCTGCTCCTGCCACAGCGCCCTGGACCCGGGCCCGGGGGGCATGGGGCCCGGCGAGGACCCGAGTGAGACCAGCGATGCCCTGCTGGTCCTGGAGGGTCTGGGGTCCGAGGAGGTGGGGGGGCTGGGGCGGGGAGGGAACGATGAGGACACCGACAAAGGGGATGTGGGGGGTGTCGGCGGTCCTCCTGGGGGGGCAGGGCCGGTGTTCTCCAGCGGGACCCTGAGCGGGCTGATGCGGCAGGTCCACCGGCTGGCGGAGGAGGCGGGGGTCTGCACCGACCAGACCTGCCGCTCCTCGCTGGCCGTCCTCCCCCCCCTCGGCTCTGCCTCCAGCCCCTACCCACCTATCCGCCCCCAGGCCCCCCAGGCCACCACCACCCTCAGCGGGCTCCAGCCGTCCCCCTCCCCCCTCCCCGGCTCCGGTACAGAACCGTTCCCCCGACCGCAGCATCAGCACCAGTCCCGGTCCCAGCCGCAGAGCCGGGCCGCCACCCCCAAGCTTGGCATGGCGTCAGGGGGGCCGGGCCGGTCCACCTCCCCCCTGGTAGTCCTAGAGGGAGAGATGGGGGGAGGAGGGGGGAGGGAGGGGGAGAAGACGCCGCGGGGGAAGTCCAGGAAGGGGGGGTCCCTGAAGGTCCGACTCAGCAAGCTGTTCAGAACCAAAAGCTCCAGCGGCGGGTCGGGGGGGCTGCTGGACAAGAGGCCGTCCCTGGCTTCATCCACCTCGTCTGGGGGGAGTCTGCTGGACGTGTGGGGGTCCACCTGCAGCAACACGGAGCAGGACGGCAGCAGGTGAGTCTCATCAGACCAGATCAGTCGATCAGAAATGGTTTGTCAGACTGGATCAATTGATCACAGAGGAGTTATCAGACATGATCAGTTGATCAAAGAGGTTAATTAGACCCGATCAATCGATTAGAGAGGGTTTATCAGACCAGACCAATCAATCTGAGAGGGTGTATCAGACGTGATCAATCAATATGGTTTAGACCTGATTGATCAGATCTGATAGTTGAGCTTTATATCAGACCTGATCAATCGATCTATTTAATTTATATCAGACCTGATCAATCGATCTATTTAATTTATATCAGACCTGATCAATCGGTTACTTTATTATTGATGCTCACTTCATCTTCTGAGGACGACTCGGTTGTTGTCACGTCTCCTCCCAGCTAGAAGGTCCTGGTTCTAGCCTGGTCCTGGTCTTCCTGTGTGGGGTTCTCATGTTCTCCCTGCTGGGTTCTCACCGGGTTCTCCAGCTTCCTCCCTCGGTCCAGAGACGTGCTGAGGTTAACTGATGACTCTAAATGGTCCGTGGGTGTGGATGAGAGGTTGCTGGTTGTCTGTCTCTGCATGTGGCCCTGTGATTGGCTGTTACCTGTCCAGGTGAACCTGCCTTCACCCCAGTCGGCTGGGACAGACTCCAGCCCTCCTGTGACCCTACAGAGGATTGAGTGGTGTACAGATGATGGATGGATGGAGTTCAGCTTCCTAACAGCTGTGATGCTTATCGCCATGACAACAGAATAACAGGAACATTGAGATGAGCCTCATTGACCAGTGATTGATCAGTCACAGGTTATTGATCAGATATTCAGTTCATCCACTGGAGTCTGAGAAGGTTTTGCTCCTTTCTGATGTGAAGCTGCTTCGTTTGTTCGTCTGTTTTAACGGTTTGATGTCAGAAACTTTCTGTTTCCAGCTTCTAGTGAAGTTTTGCTGCTTTTCTTCGTCTCATGATAAACTGAGAGTTTTGTTCTGGAGACTTCATAACATGTAAAACTCAACGTCTCTCTAACCTTCTGCCTTTTCTCCTTCATGAGCTACATAATGAAGTCTGAGTCGCCTCCACGGTAAATACAAGCAGCACATCTTAGAAAGTCCCTCCAGTGATGAGTTAATGCAGCTGTTTGGTGTCAGAAGGCATCGCTTCCTCCTCGCTCTGGTCTCTGAGAGCTGATTGGTCCTTTGGTTGACGTCTGTCTGATCCTCAGCGACAGATTTACTGTGTTTGTGTTTAAAACACAACAGAATCATAATTTTACCGTTAATCCAACAAACTCACTCAAGTCCAACTGTCGTCATGGCGATCAGCATCCTCGTTGCTCAAAGGGAGGGAGGATGCGTTGCCGCGGCGACAGCATCCTCCCAGTCAGAGCAAATGAAGCTGAAGAGACAGAGCTCGTCTCCATGGCAACACAGTTTGGATTTTAGAGATGTGTAGCGTGCGGGGGAGGGGGCGTGTCAGGTGAGACTGTGACATCATCACTTGGCTCACCTGTCACAAACAGGTAACCATGGGAACTAAAAGCACCTGTACAGGTGACAGCAGCTGAGAACGACATCATCGCAGAAGGTGATGAAGATGATGATGATGAAGGTGATGCTTCAGCTAAACCCTGTTGTTTGTCTGTCAGGCTGCAGGTGTCCAGACCCCACAGTGCCTTCTCTCCGGTGCCCTTCACTCCTGCTTTCACCGGTGAGTTCACACCTGTACAGGTGAGGTGAGGTGACGTGTGTGTGTGTGTGTGTGTGTGTGTGTGTGTGTCTTCTTCTTCCTTACACTAACACTTCCTCCTGCTCTAACCCTCTCACCTGTCTGTCACCTGTCCTCCAGGTGAGACGGTGTCTCTGGTTGATGTGGATATTTCTCGCAGGGGTGGGGGCTCCCTCCACCCTCCCACCCCCCCTCCCCCTCCCAGGCGGAGCCTCAGTCTTCTCGGTACTTTCCTCCTTCTTCCTCTTCTGCTTTTGATTTCTGTTCTTCTTCCTGTTAGTCTGTCCGTCAGTCCTTCCTCAGGTGACTGTCAGGTAGGATCTTCTCTTCGGTCCGACTCCGTTTAATCTGAGTTTGTTTATTTCATCTGAGTTTGTTTATTTCATCTGAGTTTGTTTATTTCATCTGGGTTTGTTTATTTCATCTGGGTTTGTTTATTTCATCTGGGTTTGTTTATTTCATCTGAGTTTGTTTATTTCATCTGGGTTTGTTTATTTCATCTGAGTTTGTTTATTTCATCTGAGTTTGTTTATTTCATCTGAGTTTGTTTATTTCATCTGAGTTTGTTTATTTCATCTGGGTTTGTTTATTTCATCTGGGTTTGTTTATTTCATCTGGGTTTGTTTATTTCATCTGAGTTTGTTTATTTCATCTGAGTTTGTTTATTTCATCTGAGTTTGTTTATTTCATCTGGGTGCTGTCAGACTTGGGTGGGAGGTTGTCAGCTGTTCCTCTGGTTGCTCTTGTTCCTGTTTTTGTTTCTCTTAAACCAACGAACACATCCAGCGGCTGACAGACCGACAGCTGGTGGAGATGAAACACAGACTGATGAAGATGAAGATGGAGGTGGAGATGAAGGCCAAGTGGCTGCTTGTATCTCAGATTATAAATGTGCTGTGTCTGTCTCCGGCCTCCAGATGATTTCGGGGGTCCTCCTCAGCACCAGGGGCCCTTCTTGGAGCGCAGTGTTGGGGCCTCCATGCAGTCCCTGCCCCCCCGGCCCATGGCGCTGCCCCCCTCCCTCAGCACCATCCAGCACAGCCTGAGCCTCAACGGTAAACCAGTTAAACCAGTTAGTCCAGTGATGTTTGTAGATTCTGACTCTGTCCTCGTGGTTTCAGTCGTCTGGACCTGAGTTCATCGCAGACGTTCCTCCTCTGGTCCGAGACGTCTCTGATGAACTCAGCCAAGTCCAGGTGCCTGACTGGAACTAGCCGTGATGACAGAGTCCTGTGGTCTGGGTCTGGGTCTGGTCTGGTCTTCAGTTTGTCCACTGTGTTCTGTCAGACACCTTCCTGAGAGGTTTACCCCGACCGGTACCGCTGCGACCTGACGGCCACCCGCCGCCACGACTCGCCCCCCGCTGCCCCCTCAGTCGACCCGACGCCGGCAGCTTCGCCACCAGCCTCAGAGAGCTGGAGAAGGTGGAGCCTGTTTCTGACATTATGGGATGTGGTGATGGGGGTGGAGCTAACCTGTGTGTTACTGTGTGTGTATGTGTGCGTGTGTGTTTGAGGGCGGAGCTAACCTGTGTGTTTGTTTGGGGGCGGAGCTAACCTGTGTTTTGTGTGTGTGTGTGTGTGTGTGTGTGTTTGAGGGCAGAGCTAACCTGTGTGTGTGTGTTTGAGGGTGGAGCTAAACAGTGGTTGTCTCAGGGGCGGGGCTAGCATGTGTCTTGGGGCGGGGCTAGCCTGTGTTGTCCCTGGGGCGGGGCTAACATGTGTCTTGGGGCAGGGCTAACCTGTGTGTGTGTTTGAGGACGAAGCTAACCTTTGTGTGTGTGTTTGGGGCGGAGCTAACCTGTGTGTTTGTTTGGGGGCGGAGCTAACCTGTGTGTTTGTTTGGGGGCGGAGCTAACCTGTGTGTGTTTGGGGTGGAGCTAACCTGTGTGTGTTTGGGGTGGGGCTAACCTGTGTCGTTTGGGGGCGGAGCTAACCTGTGTGTTTGTCTTGGAGCAGAGCTAATCTGTGTCTGTTTGGGGGCGGAGCTAACCTGTGTGTATATTTTGGGGGTGGAGCTAACCTGTTTGTTTGGGGTGGGGCTAACCTGTGTCGTTTGGGGGCGGAGCTAACCTGTGTGTTTGTTTGGGGGCGGAGCTAACCTGTGTGTTTGTTTTGGAGCAGAGCTAACCTGTGTGTTTGTTTGGGGGCGGAGCTAACCTGTGTGTTTGTCTTGGAGCAGAGCTAACCTGTGTGTGTTTGGGGGCTGAGCTAACCTCTGTGTGTTTGAGTTTGAGGGCGGAGCTAACTTGTGTGTGTATTTGGGGGTGGAGCTAACCTGTGTCTGTTTGGGGGCGGAGCTAACCTGTGTGTGTTTGCAGTGCGGCTGGTATTGGGGTCCGATGAACTGGGAGGATGCAGAGATGAAGCTGAAGGGGAAACCAGACGGTTCCTTCCTGGTCCGGGACAGTTCGGACCCTCGATACATCCTGAGTCTGAGCTTCAGATCTCAGGGCGTCACGCATCACACACGCATGGAGCACTACAGAGGTAACACACACACCTGAGGTCACATGGTCCCTGTGGGCCTTCACCACCTTTTCAACCTTTTTTACTTCTAAGTTTTGAGCCTTTATTTATAAAAAGTGATTTTTAACACACACCTGAGGTCACCTGGTCTCACCTGGTCTCACCTGGTCGCTCTGTGGGTTCCCTGCAGGAACCTTCAGTCTGTGGTGTCACCCCAAGTTCGAGGATCGATGTCACTCTGTGGTGGAGTTCATAGAAAGAGCCATTATGCACTCCAAGAACGGGAAGTTCCTCTACTTCCTGCGTTCGCGAGTCCCAGGTAAGCAGCCAATCAGCTCGCACCGCCTGTCCTCACCTGCAGGACTGAGTCTGATTCACCTGAACATGAGAAATACTTCAAAGAGAACCAGAGACAAAGGTATGCAACAGTATGTGGACACACGTCAGCTTAGCGTTAGCTTAGCATTAGCTTAGCATTAGCTTACGTCCATGTCAGGTTCAGACGTCCACATGCTGTTGGTGGATCACTGATCCTGTTTTTCTTCTGGGTGGGAACTAAAAGTGAACGTGGACATAGTTGGACTCTCAGTCTGTGAGCGTCTGTTGTCCACATGACCAGTAAACTAAACCAGGACTGTAGGCTCAGTGAATATGAACGGGTAGGACCACGTCCACCTACCTGAGACCAGGATGTTTACATCTAGTGTCCACCTGAGCCAATTACATCAGAGGTATGTGGACACCAAGTCATTCCCTTGTGAGCTGATGTCAGATGTAGAAGCGAGGAGCAGCACAAGTTGTCATAATGTTCTTAGGATGTTCTCATGGTGTTCTCAGGATGTTCTCAGGATGTTCTCAGGATGTTCTCATGGTGTTCTCCTGATGTTTTCGTGATGTTCTCATGGTGTTCTCAGGATGTTCTCATGGTGTTCTCCTGATGTTCTCCTGATGTTCTCATGGTGTTCTCAGGATGTTCTCATGGTGTTCTCATGGTGTTCTCAGGATGTTCTCATGGTGTTCTCGTGATGTTCTCAGGATGTTCTCGTGATGTTCTCGTGATGTTCTTGTGATGTTCTCAGGATGTTCTCGTGATGTTCTCGTGATGTTCTCATAATGTTCTCATGGTGTTCTCATGATGTTCTCAGGATGTTCTCATAATGTTCTCTGGATGTTCTCATGATGTTCTCATGATGTTCTCGTGATGTTCTCATGATGTTCTCCCTGTGTGTCCTCAGGTCTGCCCCCCACCCCGGTCCAGCTCCTGTATCCCGTCTCCAGGTTCAGCAGTGTTAAATCTCTACAGCATCTCTGTCGCTTCTGCATCCGGCAGCTGGTCCGAATCGACCACATCCAGGAGCTGCCGCTGCCCACGTACGTACCTGTTCACACACCTGGCTGAGACCTCAGGCCTGAACCCTGGTCAGGATTCAGGCCTCGTTATTGTCAGAGCTGTGGGCAGCTTCCGGCTCACGTGGCCACCAGCTCCTCCTGTCCACAGTTCATCTGCTGTTTGTGTCAGATGTTATCTAACGTTAGATTTAACGAGCAGACAGGTTGGTGGTGCATCTGCTGACCTCTGACCTGCTGCCTTCAGGCCTCTGATCGCCTACCTGAGGAAGTTCTACTACTACGACCCGGAGGAGGAGATCAGCCCGACGCTGAAGGAGCTGAAGGAGCAGCGGGAGGTGAAGGAGCAGAGCCCCGATCAGAGCAGCCAGCCGGGGGTGGAGTCCCAGACGTAGCACCGGAGCCCAGAGACAGCGTGAGTCCAGATCCACAACACACAGTGTCCTCCACAAGCTTATTGAACAGGAAGTCATCAGGAGCTTCTAGGTCTCTGTCATCCAGGTCATGGTCGTCCTCGTAGCTTCAATCACCTGGACTAGCTTGAGTTCATCAAAGACAGGTGAGAGGTGGAACGTCTTCAGTGAACTCAGACTAGTCCAGAAGCTATGATTGAAACCACGAGGATGACGTCCTTCGAGGTGCTTCAGGCTGCATGATGATCAACCACCTGAATGTTGTTCATTAAAATAATAACTGGACTGAAGTAATGGAACTGTCTCTTCTCTTCTTCTTCTTCTTCTTCTTCTCGTGTTTCTTCTGCAGATCTTTTCTTTTCTTTGTTTCTTGGACTCTGAAGGACGTTCAAACTTTCAAACTGCAGCCAATCAGCTTGCTCCGCTCAGTCCTGTATCCGGGCGGGTTTCAGATGATCCGTCCTCTTCCGGGCTCTCCGATTGGCTCACGGGGAGTCACCAGGGGAGGGACAGGGGATGTGGAGACTCCGCCTCTCTCTGATGTCATCACTGAGCGGCCGGACTGCAGGACGTTAGCAAAGACGCTAAAATCTCTAAAAAGAGCCTCAGTGAGGACCAACCGGTGCTCTCGTCCAGGATCACGTGACCTCCGACGGCCAATCGAACGCCGCCGCAGTTTTACTGTAACAACAGAACCGAGTCAGAACTCAAAAAGAATCCAGCTCAGAGTCCAGGAGGCACTTTGGGCGTCTTTGTGGAGGTTTTCATCATTTTCTGGTGTTTAACTGAACAGATGATGGTTGGTGAACGGATGCAGCCTGAACTGGAAGGTCTCAGCTTCACGTCTGAGGTGTTCACCTGGTGACGGTTAGACGTTACCTCAGTCTATCGAAGATCTAAAGGTTCAGTTTCTCACCTGAAAATAGGAAACGGGTGCAGTTTGGACTCTGAGTTGGACTGGAGCTTCATCACTGACCAGTGGTGAAGCTGAAACATGTGGAGAACATCTGGAGAACGTGTGAAGGACATGTTCTCCACATGTTCTCCACATGTTTAAGCCTCACCACTGATCACTGATCAGTGGTGAGGCTTAAACATGTGGAGAACATCTGGAGAACATGTGGGTTGCTTCCCTTTTGCCTCCACCAGGTCCTTCTAGTTCTGTCATGATGTTCTTCTTGACTCTGGAAGCAGCAGAAGGTCTTCAGGTCCACACAGAGCTGCTGCTGCTGAGTCTGTTTATCTGTTGATGTTTCACTGCAGGTGTGTGGGAGGCGGAGTCTGAACGCAGGTAGATGTTGGGTTCATTCTCCAAGTATTGATTATCTCCTGGATGAACCGATCAGCTGTTGGTCTCTGAACGTCCCAGAATGTTCAAACATGGACCAGAGCTCCTCCAGCGTCTGGTTTGGTCCACAGATCTCCAGTTTAGTGTCACAGAGGAAGAACCAGGAAGTGTTCTGTCTGGAGACTGTCGCTGTTAAAATGAGTCAAACTGATTATTGATTATCAGAACAGCTGGGTTGGATTTCATAGACGACAGCTGGTGGAGTTCTTCTAAACACTTTGATGATGTCAGATTTGAATGAGCCGCTGGCCGGTCAGACTCCGCCTACTTTCACTCCTGACCAATCACTGCTGGGTCACACGGTTCTGGTCGGCTTCCATTGGACCTTCCAGCAGTGGAGGTGAGGAAACAGGATCCTGGAGGCGACGCCGCTCAACTACCAAAAAATCAAAGCAGAAGAAGAAGGAGAGGAGCGTTACCGTGACGACTACTGAACTACGAGGTTCCACTGGAACCGGCCGATGTCTGCCGACACTGGGAACACTGGGAACACTGGAGCCCTGAGGGTCTCCTCCATGATGTCAAAGTGGACACATGAGTGATGTATGTGCTCACTGAAGGACCAATCAGTCACCTGTCAATAAAACAGAGTGGGCGGGGCTGACGGTACACCTGTCTGATAAAACCCACCCTGATTCTGACCCTCAAACGCCTCATAGCCTCATGTCTCTGAAGGTCTCTGGTGTGAAGGTCCTGGTTCATCTGAACTACTGGTTCTGTCTGACTTCAGTTTAGTGAAAACTGCTTAGAGTCTGAATCATTTAAACAGTGAAATGTAAAAATCAAACTATCACTGATCAGAGTTCTACCTTCAGACTATGAAGGTCTCCTTGAAGTCCATAGAGGGGGGTCCACATGGATCAGAACCTCATCAGTCCAGCAGACAGACACATGACATGTAGGAGGAACAACACACTGGAGTTCTGCTAGAACCTGGACCCAGATCACCACAAAAAGACACAAACTCGCCACCAAAGGACGTTAAATCACCACAGTAAGATGCAAAACCACAACAAACATGTAAAACTACCATAAAGGGATGACAATTAACAATAAAAATGCAGAAAGCCTCTAAAAAATGATGCAAAATGACCAAAAAAGAGGAAAAATCACAACAAAGACCAAAACAGAACTGAGCATCAGTATTATGGGATGTTTCATAGAGTGAACAGTTTAATGTCTGACATAGAGTCTAGAAACCATCAGTGGTTCCTGGATGTGGTTCTGGTTTCTGATCATCCACCTTTAAAAAGTGAATTCTGGGTAAACTTTAAGGCTCCTATCAGCATGTTGGTAGGAGGTTGGTCAGAACCACCTCTGTCTTTACAAGCCTTCAGGGTCTGCAGCTAAGAAACAGCCCCACATGATGCTGCCACCACCATGCTTCATATCATGATGCTGCCACCACCATGCTTCACGTCATGATGCTGCCACTACTGTGCTTCACGTCATGATGCTGCCACTACTGTGCTTCACGTCATGATGCTGCCACCACCGTGCTTCACGTCATGATGCTGCCACCACCGTGCTTCACGTCATGATGCTGCCACCACCGTGCTTCACGTCATGATGCTGCCACCACCGTGCTTCACGCCATGATGCTGCCACCACCGTGCTTCACGCCATGATGCTGCCACCACGGTGCTTCACGTCATGATGCTGCCACCGCCATGCTTCACGTCATGATGCTGCCACCACCGTGCTTCACTTCATGATGCTGCCACCACCGTGCTTCACGTCATGATGCTGCCACCACCGTGCTTCACGTCATGATGCTGCCACCACCGTGCTTCACGTCATGATGCTGCCACCACCGTGCTTCACGTCATGATGCTGCCACCACCGTGCTTCACGTCATGATGCCGCCACCACCGTGCTTCACGTCATGATGCTGCCACCACCGTGCTTCACGTCATGATGCTGCCACCACCGTGCTTCACGTCATGATGCTGCCACCACCGTGCTTCACATCATGATGCTGCCACCACCGTGCTTCACGTCATGATGCTGCCACCACCGTGCTTCACGTCATGATGATGCCACCACCGTGCTTCACATCATGATGCTGCCACCACCGTGCTTCACGTCATGATGCTGCCACCACCGTGCTTCACGTCATGATGCTGCCACCACCGTGCTTCACGTCATGATGCTGCCACCACCATGCTTCATATCATGATGCTGCCACCACCGTGCTTCATGTCATGATGCTGCCACCACCGTGCTTCATGTCATGATGCTGCCACCACCATGCTTCATATCATGATGCTGCCACCACCATGCTTCATGTCATGATGCTGCCACCACCGTGCTCTCCCCAATGACTCTCTTTCAAGGCTCATATCTGCATGTTGGTAGGAGGTTGGTCAGAACAGTTGTAGACAATGAAAGCATTTTAAGGATCATCTGTAGACGGGGTCACTTTTAAAACACGTTGTCTGTGAACGTTCTCATTCATCCAGGTCATTCTGGGTAATTCAATCGAAGGCAGCTGGACTCTAATTTATCTGTGAAGACGTTTGACCTCTCATCCCAGCAGCCACTCAGACGTGTCACTGAGTCCAGTTTCCTTCGATTGAGTTTCTCAGAAAGAGTTAAAACTTTATTTCTTCATGCTGCAGTCTGCTGCCTCTGTTTCATCTGAGACGCTCTGATTGGTCGGCCAGAGCCAGGTAAGTCAGACCTCTGACGAAGAAGCTGCTGCTGAGTAACAGAAGAACTGACAGCGTTTGAATTATGTTCCACGGCAGCAGAAGAAGAAGAACGTTCCTGAAACGACGTTCAGAAAACTCTGTTCTGGAAGCCTCAGGTGGTTTTTATGAGACGTTCCTGTAACGTTATGTATTAATGTTCTGTTGTTCATCACTGAACCCAGGAAACGTTCCCACAGCGTTACATTACAACAAAGAAGGAATGTTTTCAGTCGCCCTGAATCTACGAGGAACATTCAGGGAACTAAACATCTAACATCCAGCTGAAAACGTGACCAGAACCTTCTCAGAACGTTTTTAGAACTATTGAACTGAGAGGCCAGTTTAAGCTGCAGAACATCCAGTCGGGTTCTGGTTCCTCTCAGAAACAAACTTCAGAGCTTCATTTTAATTCACAGCCTTTTATTGTGAAATCAAACACACACAGAGACAGGAAGTAAACAGAAGCGGTTTAAACTGACGCCTGAACTCAGATCTGTTGGTTAGAAGAACTTTCATCTTCAGAGCAGAAGAACCAACGTTTCACAGCAAACTCAAAAGATTAAAAAGACGGGACCCTTCAGAGGGCCTCGACCCCCAGGTTGGGAACCGCTGTGATGAACATGGATCACTGGAACGCTGCAGAGCCGATGGACTCGGTGACCGTTGTTAAAGTCATCGGTGAGCTGCTTTAGCTGCAGGCTGGAACGTTGATGCAAGGCTCCACCTCGATCTTCTGTCCTCCGTCAGGCGTAGGACCACAGTCGGCCCGCGGACTCCCGAAGAACGTGGCCTTCTCCTTCTGCCGGCCGATGGTGGGCCTGAAAACAGAGAGGCTGCTGGTCAGTTTCATCACGGCGTCTTTAAAGGACAAGTCCTGGATACCTGAGCAGAGCAGGACCTGATCACAGGAAACACCAAAAACAGAGGAAGGGTCAGGTTCAGGTTCAGGGTCAGGTTCAGGATTAGGGTCAGGTTTAGGGTCAGGTTCAGGGTCAGGTTCAGGATTAGGGTCAGAGTCAGGTTCTGGTTCAGGGTCAGGTTCAGGGTCAGGTTCTGGTTTAGGGTCAGGGTCAGGTTCAGCTTCAGGGTCAGGTTCAGGTTTAGGGTCAGGTTCAGGTTCAGGTTCAGGGTCAGGTTCAGGTTCAGGGTCAGGTTCAGGGTCAGGGTCAGGTTCAGGTTCAGGGTCACCTTCAGGTTCAGGTTCAGGGTCAGGGTCAGGTTCAGGTTCAGGTTATGACCTCTGT
The DNA here is from genome assembly GCA_024666655.1 of Dascyllus trimaculatus. Lineage (NCBI taxonomy): Eukaryota > Metazoa > Chordata > Actinopteri > Pomacentridae > Dascyllus > Dascyllus trimaculatus. Next base: position 30,716,500 of record CM045458.1, on the reverse strand, counting down.
GTGTTTCCTGGTTGTGTCTATGTGTGTTGGTTTTGTGTGTTTTGTCGTAACGTCTCTTTCTGGTCTCTGTCAGCAGCAGTCTGGATCTACCGGTGCTCCTGTGGTTCGTTAGGGTCTCTGGTGGTTCGTTAGGGTCTGTGGTGGTCGGTGAGGGTCTCTGGTGGTTCGTTAGGGTCTCTGGTGGTCGGTGAGGGTCTCTGGTGGTTCGTTAGGGTCTCTGGTGGTCGGTGAGGGTCTCTGGTGGTTCGTTAGGGTCTCTGGTGGTCGGTGAGGGTCTCTGGTGGTTCGTTAGGGTCTCTGGTGGTTCGTTAGGGTCTCTGGTGGTCGGTGTGGGTCTCTGGTGTTCGGTGAGGGTCTCTGGTGGTCGGTGTGGGTCTCTGGTGGTTCGTTAGGGTCTTTGGTGGGTCTCTGGTGGTCGGTGTGGGTCTCTGGTGGTTCGTTAGGGTCTTTGGTGGGTCTCTGGTGGTCGGTGTGGATCGATTAGCTCACCTGTAGTTGCTGTAATCAGGTTTGCAGAATCTTTTCCGGACTCGTCTGGAGTTTCCTCCACAAGCTGGTCGACACAAAGTCCACATCTCCCAGTCGTCCCAGGTGCCCTTCACTGTAACACAGACCTGATCGATCAGTTATCAATACTTCATTAGAATTACAATCACTGATGTTTTTCTTCACTGTGAAGATGTTTTTCTCAACTGTAAAGATGCTTTTTTACTCTGTGAAGATGTTTTTTCTACTTTGTGAAGATGTTTTTTCTACTCTGTGAAGATGTTTTTTCTCCACTGTGAGGGTGTTTTTCTACTCTGTGAAGATGTTTTCTCCACTGTGAGGGTGTTTTTCTACACTGCGAGGATGTTTTTCTCCACTGTGAAGATGTTTTTCTCCACTGTGAGGATGTTTTTCTCCACTGTGAAGCTGTTTTTCTCCACTGTGAAGCTGTTTTTCTCCACTGTGAAGATGTTTTTCTCCACTGTGAGGATGTTTTTCTCCACTGTGAAGATGTTTTTCTCCACTGTGAAGCTGTTTTTCTCCACTGTGAGGGTGTTTTTCTCCACTGTGAAGATGTTTTTCTACACTGAGGATGTTTTTCTCCACTGTGAAGCTGTTTTTCTCCACTGTGAAGATGTTTTTCTCCACTGTGAGGGTGTTTTTCTCCACTGTGAAGATGTTTTTCTCCACTGTGAAGCTGTTTTTCTCCACTGTGAGGGTGTTTTTCTCCACTGTGAGGGTGTTTTTCTCCACTGTGAAGATGTTTTTCTCCACTGTGAAGATGTTTTTCTACACTGAGGATGTTTTTCTCCACTGTGAAGCTGTTTTTCTCCACTGTGAAGATGTTTTTCTCCACTGTGAGGGTGTTTTTCTCCACTGTGAAGATGTTTTTCTCCACTGTGAGGGTGTTTTTCTCCACTGTGAGGGTGTTTTTCTCCACTGAGGATGTTTTTCTCCACTGTGAGGATGTTTTTCTCCACTGTGAGGGTGTTTTTCTCCACTGTGAAGATGTTTTTCTACACTGAGGATGTTTTTCTCCACTGTGAAGATGTTTTTCTACACTGAGGATGTTTTTCTCCACTGTGAAGATGTTTTCTACTCTGTGAAGATGTTTTTCTCCACTGTGAGGGTGTTTTTCTCCACTGTGAAGATGTTTTTCTACACTGAGGATGTTTTTCTCCACTGTGAGGATGTTTTCTACTCTGTGAAGATGTTTTTCTCCACTGTGAGGGTGTTTTTTCCACTGTGACGATGTTTTCTCCACTGTGAGGGTGTTTTTCTCCACTGTGAAGGTGTTTTTCTCCACTGTAAAGATGTTTTTCTACACTGAGGATGTTTTTCTCCACTGTGAGGGTGTTTTTCTTCACTGTGAGGGTGTTTTTCTACACTGTGAGGGTGTTTTTCTCCACTGTGAAGGTGTTTTTTCTCCAATGTGAAGATGTTTTCTACTCTGTGAAGATGTTTTTATCCACTGTAAAGATGTTTTTCTACACTGTGAGGGTGTTTTTCTCCACTGTGAGGATGTTTTTCTCCACTGTGAGGATGTTTTTCTACACTGTGAGGGTGTTTTTCTACACTGTGAGGGTGTTTTTCTACACTGTGAGGGTGTTTTTCTACACTGTGAAGATGTTTTTCTCCACTGTGAAGATGTTTTTCTCCACTGTGAGGGTGTTTTTCTCCACTGTGAAGATGTTTTTCTCCACTGTGAAGCTGTTTTTCTCCACTGTGAGGGTGTTTTTCTCCACTGTGAGGGTGTTTTTCTCCACTGAGGATGTTTTTCTCCACTGTGAGGATGTTTTTCTCCACTGTGAGGGTGTTTTTCTCCACTGTGAAGATGTTTTTCTACACTGAGGATGTTTTTCTCCACTGTGAAGATGTTTTTCTACACTGAGGATGTTTTTCTCCACTGTGAAGATGTTTTCTACTCTGTGAAGATGTTTTTCTCCACTGTGAGGGTGTTTTTCTCCACTGTGAAGATGTTTTTCTACACTGAGGATGTTTTTCTCCACTGTGAGGATGTTTTCTACTCTGTGAAGATGTTTTTCTCCACTGTGAGGGTGTTTTTTCCACTGTGACGATGTTTTCTACTCTGTGAAGATGTTTTTCTCCACTGTGAGGGTGTTTTTCTCCACTGTAAAGATGTTTTTCTACACTGAGGATGTTTTTCTCCACTGTGAGGGTGTTTTTCTTCACTGTGAGGGTGTTTTTCTACACTGTGAGGGTGTTTTTCTACACTGTGAGGGTGTTTTTCTCCACTGTGAGGGTGTTTTTCTCCACTGTGAGGGTGTTTTTCTACACTGTGAGGGTGTTTTTCTCCACTGTGAGGTTGTTTCTGTAGCTCTGGTTTGACTCACCGTAGCAGCTGCTGACATCGTAACAGACCCGTGTGTCCGACAGACTGTCTCCGCTGCAGATGGAGCCGTTATGAGCTCGATGGAGACATTCACGTACTCGTTTCTGACTCCCGCCCAGCTGCTTGCAGCGGATGTCCCGCCCACCAGGGTATTTACACTGATTCCAGGACGACCACTCGGACCAGACGCCGTCCACTGAGGACAGACAGAAACACACTAAGACACAAGGACCAATGTCTGGAGCCTCCATCACTCAGAGACCTGCGGTACCTGGACAGTGAACGTTAGTGGAACAGATGCTGCCTCGACGTCCTTCTCCAGGACACTCACGGCCGCCATGTTGGGGGGCGGGGCTGTCACAGGTTCTGGTGGACACCTGAAGCCCCACCCCACAGGTAACAGGACAGGAGGTGAAGGGAGACCACGACCCCCAACCGCCATCCACTGAGAGAGACAGACAGAAGGACAGAGATAGAGTTACCATCCCTATGTGGACACAGACAGGTAGACAGACAGACAGACAGACAGACAGACAGGTAGACATGCAGACAGGTAGACAGACAGACAGACAGACAGACAGACAGACAGACAGGTAGACAGACAGACAGACAGACAGGTAGACATGCAGACAGGTAGACAGACAGACAGGTAGACAGACAGACAGACAGACAGACAGGTAGACATGCAGACAGGTAGACAGACAGACAGGTAGACAGACAGACAGACAGGTAGACATGCAGACAGGTAGACATGCAGACAGGTAGACAGGCAGACAGACAGGTAGACATGCAGACAGGTAGACACACAGACAGGTAGACAGACAGACAGGTAGACAGGTAGACATGCAGACAGGTAGACAGGCAGACAGGTAGACAGGCAGACAGACAGACAGACAGACAGGTAGACAGACAGACAGGTAGACAGGCAGACAGGTAGACATGCAGACAGGTAGACAGACAGACAGACAGACAGACAGGTAGACAGACAGACAGGTAGACATGCAGACAGGTAGACAGACAGACAGGTAGACAGACAGACAGACAGACAGACAGGTAGACATGCAGACAGGTAGACAGACAGACAGGTAGACAGACAGACAGACAGACAGACAGACAGGTAGACATGCAGACAGGTAGACAGACAGACAGGTAGACAGACAGACAGACAGGTAGACATGCAGACAGGTAGACATGCAGACAGGTAGACAGGTAGACAGACAGGTAGACATGCAGACAGGTAGACATGCAGACAGGTAGACAGACAGACAGGCAGACAGGTAGACAGACAGGTAGACATGCAGACAGGTAGACATGCAGACAGGTAGACAGACAGACAGGCAGACAGGTAGACAGACAGGTAGACATGCAGACAGGTAGACATGCAGACAGGTAGACAGGCAGACAGACAGGTAGACATGCAGACAGGTAGACAGACAGACGGGTAGACACACAGACAGGTAGACAGACAGACAGGTAGACAGGCAGACAGACAGACAGGTAGACAGACAGACAGGTAGACATGCAGACAGGTAGACAGACAGACAGGTAGACACACAGACAGGTAGACAGACAGACAGGTAGACATGCAGACAGACAGACAGACAGGTAGACAGGAGTACCTTTACAGTTAGGCAGGTAGTTGCAGTTCTCCACTTGTTGGTTGTCACCTTGGCAACCTTGTCCAGGTGGAATGGTTGAAGGGGCGGGGTTAGAGCAGGAGCGGCGGCGTGTCCTGACCGGAGTTTGGCCTTGTGGTTTACAGGAGGCGGAGCATTCGCCCCAGTTGGACCAGCCGGACCAGAACCCGTCCACAGGACACGGACTCTGACAGACGCTGCTCTGGGTGCTCGGCCCGACACAGTACCGGCCACCATATTTAGGGGCGGGGCTATCACACTTCCTGGTTGACAGCTGTAGCCCCTCCCCACAGGGGACGGAGCACGGCCCAGCTGGAGACCACGCCCCCCAGCCGCCGTCCACTGCAGAGACAGCCAATCAAAGCGTACGTCACCTCACCTTGAACTGTGTATCATATCAGGTCTTTGATCAGCTCCCCTCTCACCTGGACAGTTGGGCAGGTCGCTGCACACCTGTGTCTCGACACCGTCTTCAGGGCAGCTGTCGCCAGGTGGCACCGTGTCACTGGAGGGGGCGGGGTCAGAGCAGGAACGACGTCGCATTCTGGAGGGGGTGATGACATCACCGCGCTGGTCATCGATACACGAACCGGAACAATGAGACCAACTGGACCAGCTGGACCAACCGCCATGGACTGAGACAGACAGGTGGATGGACAGGTAGACAGACAGGTAGACAGACAGGTGGAGATGGTAGATTCTAAGACTCTGCACATAAAGAACTGTTGTCTCTCTAACACCACCTGCAGCAGCATCACCTGTTGTTGTGAGCTGTACATTGTGTATCTGTTACCTGGACAGGTGTTCTGAGCTGTACAGCTCTCTGTCTCCTGTGAAGATCCGCTGCAGGCTGAGGGACACTCAGGAGGAGTAGAACAGATTCTCTCCCTCCTCCTCACCCCGACTCCCCCACAGGTGACCGAACATGGAGACCAGGTGAGCCACTGGCCCCACCCCTGATCTAGACACACACACACACAATGTGTTCAAATACAACATTTATGCTGCTAATGTCTATTTGTTACAGTGTGTGCGTGTGTGTGTGTGTGTGTGTGTGTGTGTGTGTGTGTGTGTGTGTGTACCTTCACAGCAGGTTCCTTCACATGGTTCCGTCTCCAGATTGTCTTTGGCATTTTCACACTCTGATTGGCCGATGCCGAAGCACTTCCTGCTCCTCTGCTTCACACCCCGCCCACACAGGACGTTACAGGGTGACCATGGCGACCAGGGAGACCAGGCTGGAGGACTGACAACACACACACACACACACACACACACACTTAATTACTGATTTGCATCTAAAATCCACTAAAACTTAATTAATCCTGTTTTTCTAAAAATAAGGTTTGACAAAAGAGGTAACGGTGTGTGTGTGTAGGTGTGTGTGTGTGTATGTGTGTGTGTGTGTGTGTGTGTGTGTGTGTGTGTGTGCACTGACCCACAGGACTGACATGCTCCGTCTGCTGCCTGGTAACCATAGTTTGGGTTCTGACAGCAGTCGTCTTCGTCCACCTCACCAAGCTCTTCATCACACTCACCTAAGGACAGGTAGAAACGTGCAAAACACCGCACACACTCTGTACACACACACACACACACACACACACACACACACACACACACACACACACACACAGGTGAAATTAAACCGGACTTCCTGTTTTTGTGTGAACACGTTTCATTTTCAGCTCTTCCATCTAAAACATTCCATCTTAGCCCCTCCCCCTCCTAAAAGCCGAGTTTTCTCTGATTGGTCAGCTGGTCAACCAAAGACAGGTAACGTTGACCAGGTGGATGTTGGACTCTGGTGGGTCTTGGACTCTGGTGGGCGTTGGTTTCTGGTGGGTGGGTGGGTGTTGGACTCTGGTGGGCACTGGTCTCTGGTGGGTGTTGGTCTCTGGTGGGTGTAGGACTCTGGTGGGTGTTGGTCTCTGGTGGGTGTAGGACTCTGGTGGGTGTTGGTCTCTGGTGGGTGTAGGACTCTGGTGGGTGTTGGTCTCTGGTGGGTGTAGGACTCTGGTGGGTGTTGGTCTCTGGTGGGTGTAGGACTCTGGTGGGTGTAGGACTCTGGTGGGTGTTGGTCTCTGGTGGGTGTAGGACTCTGGTGGGTGTTGGACTCTGGTGGCTGTTGGTCTCTGGTGGGTGTTGGACTCTGGTGGGTGTTGGTCTCTGGTGGGTGTAGGACTCTGGTGGGTGTTGGTCTCTGGTGGGTGTAGGACTCTGGTGGGTGTAGGACTCTGGTGGGTGTTGGTCTCTGGTGGGTGTAGGACTCTGGTGGGTGTTGGTCTCTGGTGGGTGTAGGACTCTGGTGGGTGTTGGTCTCTGGTGGGTGTTGGTCTCTGGTGGGTGTAGGACTCTGGTGGGTGTTGGTCTCTGGTGGATGCTGGACTCAGAAAGTTCTAAGAAACCTCAAGCTGCTGTGTTGAACTGTGACATGTTTAGTTATGAGTTCGTCCAAAGGGCTGGGTTGGGGTTCTGGACTCCAGGTTCAGGTTCAGGGAATCCATGATGCCAACCAGGGTCCTCACAAAGACAGAAACCCTCCCATGCAGGAGGAGGACTTTCCAGGATTGCGACACCGAGGATAGCTTGTTGATGTTTCAGTGACAGTTGCACAACTTTCAGGCAAACCTCCAAAAGAAACAAACATGGAGGTGAGGCGGTTTCGGTTCGTCTCGGACGCTTCTGCTTTTTTTTAATGGAGAACATCTGGCAGCAGAAGTGAAACCCTGAAGACTCGGTTCATGAACTCTGCCGGACTGGGGGGGTTCTGGGCTTGTGTTCTCCGTGGTTGGTGTCGCTGTGTTGAAGGGGGACCGTTGGATCCTAACCCATCAGTACCGACTGTAGAGAGGACGTCCTCGTACCTTCCAAAGAAGACCTTTGACTTGGTTGAGTCCATCGAAGACCTTCCACCTCTTGTCTTGGACAAGAGGTGGAAGGTCCAGATGCTACGACTGAAACCACGAGGAGAACCATGACCTGGGTGAATCTTCACGGACATAAAAGGTGTCGGTAGAGTCCCAGCTGGTGGTCTTAGAGGCAACATAGACCGTTCTTTCAATCAACAGTAAATATCCGTCAACGACTGCAGACATTTAAATACGATAAAATAAACAACCACTAGTACAGATTGTTGACATTAGCTGTAAACAAACAAACAAACGTACCTGAGCGCTGCACAGAACCCAGCAGCAGAGCCAGAACCAGCAGAGCCCTCAGGACCTCCATGGCGGTGCTGTCAGCTCCCGGTGCAGTCGGGGGACTTTATGGCTCTTCTGTTTGTTGGTTCAGTAAACAGCTGCAGGACTGTTGCCTCATGCTGCCTTCAGGGTCGTGAACTTTACCGGAAAACCTGCAATTAGTCCCAAACACACACACACACGTCTGTCTATCTCTGTGAGGACACATCTCCATGTTCCAACCTCGACAGCAGCTGAAGATCCATCCAGCATGGAGGAACATCTTCCTACAGCTGATGATGATGTATCTCCAGCCACCATCCCTGTTGAGTTTCTAGTCTCTCACACGTTTCTACCTCATCATGTTCAAACTGCAGGTCAGACTGTGATGCTCTGCTGCCACCATGTGGAGGATGGAGGACGTTGCTCACATTCAGGATTAAAGATGGCAGGTAATTCTAAACCTTTGTCTTTTAAATTCCAGATAATGTGTCTTAAAATCACTAAACAAAGGGTTCATCTACATGTCGACTGTAAAAACAAACAGGTCTGAATTTGTTCAAATAATAATCAGTGTTTTTACAGTGTTTGATCTTAAAATGAGGTTTTATTGGATTTAAATCTGCTGAAAACATCATTTTACTGATTCTACAGGTTTAATTAGTTCAATACATGTTTAATAGTCAAAGTTCATTTATCAAAAATCTGACTTTAAAAATCAGGACCAGAGTGGACCAAGACCAGGACCAGGACCAGGACCAGAGTAGACCAAGACCAGCACCAGAGTAGATTGAGATAAGACCAGGACTGAAGTAGACTTGGACCAGGACCAGAATGGACTGAGACAAGACCAGGACCAGAGTAGACTGATACAAGACCAGGATCAGAGTAGACCAAGACCAGGACCAGGACCAGAGTAGACAAGACAAGACCAGGACCAGAGTAGATTGAGATAAGACCAGGACTGAAGTAGACTCGGACCAGGACCAGAATGGACTGAGATAAGACCAGGACCAGAGTAGACTGAGACAAGACCAGGACCAGAGTAGATCGATACAAGACCAGGACCAGAGTAGACTTGGACTAGGACCGGAGTAGACTCGGACTAGGACCAGAGTAGACTCGGACCAGGACCAGAGTGGACTGAGACAAGATCAGGACCAGAGTAGACTCAGACTAGGACCGGAGTAGACTCGGACCAGGACCAGAGTAGACTGAGACAAGATCAGGACCAGAGTAGATCGATACAAGATCAGGACCAGAGTAGACTTGGACTAGGACCGGAGTAGACTCGGACCAGGACCAGAGTAGACTGAGACAAGACCATGACCAGTGTAGACTTGGACCAGGACCAGAGTAGACTCGGACCAGGACCAGAGCAGACCGAGACAAGTCCAGGACCAGAGTGGACTGACACAAGATCAGGACACAGGACCAGAGTAGACTCGGACCAGGACCACAGTGGACTCGGACTAGGACCAGAGTAGACTTGGACTAGGACCAGATTAGACTCGGACCAGGACCAGAGTAGACTCTGACCAGGACCACAGTGGACTCGGACTAGGACCAGAGCAGACTGAGACAAGACCATGACCAGTGTAGACTTGGACCAGGACCAGAGTAGACTCGGACCAGGACCAGAGCAGACCGAGACAAGTCCAGGACCAGAGTGAACTCGGACCAGGACCAGAGTGGACTAGGACCAGGACCACAGTAGACTCGGACCAGGACCAGAGTGGACTGACACAAGATCAGGACACAGGACCAGAGTAGACTGGGACCAGGACCAGAGTAGACTCAGACCAGGACCAGAGTAGACTGAGGACCAGAGTAGACTCACACCAGGACCAGAGTAGACTCAGACCAGGACCAGAGTAGACTCAGACCAGGACCAGAGTAGACTCGGACCAGGACCAGAGTAAACTCAGACTAGGACCAGAGTGAACCGAGACAAGACCAGGACCAGAGTAGACTGGGACCAGGACCAGAGTAGACTCAGACCAGGACCAGAGTAGACTGGGACCAGGACCAGAGTAGACTGGGACAAGACCAGGACCAGAGTAGACTCGGACCAGGACCAGAGTAGACTCAGACCAGGACCAGAGTAGACTGGGACCAGGACCAGAGTAGACTGGGACAAGACCGTGAATGAATGATGGTGTGATGGAGGTGGTGGTGATGTCACAGTGATGTCACAGTGTTTGTGTTGCAGGTGTTTAACTCGGTTACTTTCAGCTGAGAGTCAAACATTCAACACAAACTCTGAGTCCCACAGTGAAACCAGGACCCTGAGGGAGTCTCTCAGAGTAAACAGCTGATTTACAGGAATCAGGACAGCAGCTCCTTCACTTCATACTTTCACTTTCTGCTGCTTTATTTAGTTTGTTTTCAGATCCAGCAGCTGCTCAGTGAGTCTATAAAGAGCTGCTCTGATTTCAGGTCAATGACAGCAGAGGCGGTTCAACAAACCACCGTGAAGGCAGACGATGGTTTCCCAGAAATCAGAGGCTGCAAGGAAACAACTGCATATTGATAAGGGGGCAGTGGTGGCCTAGTGGTTGAGAAGCGAACTTGTAACTGGTGGGTCGCTGGTTCGAGTCCCCGGGCTGGTAAGAGGTGAGGCGAGTCCCAGTGGGCCCTCAACCCCTCACTGCTCCTGGTATGTAGAGTCCAGGTTAACTATGAACATGATGGGTCACATGCAGGGAAGGAAGGGGGTCAATAAAGGTTAGATTATTATCATTGTTATTAATAGATTCCCCTGCAGGTCCTGTGAGCTGAAAACTTCACACTTTCACCACTGTGAGCTTCAGAAACAGACTGGGAGGGAAACTGGACTCAGGCCATTAACTGGACAGAAAACAACCTGATGACCGCTGGCTGAGATCCCACTCTCTGCTGCTTTATTTAGTTTGTTTTCAGATCCAGCAGCTGCTCAGTGAGTCTATAAAGAGCTGCTCTGTCCAGTGGATCCTTCGTACCGATCAGTGCTGCTGCCTGGATCCACCTCTTCACTGCTGTAAGTCTGATCTGATCCTAGCTGCATGTTCTTCACCTTCACCCGTTAACTCTGCTTCTTCCTCTGACCTCAATGAATGTTCACATGTGATTCTTTTAATGGTCCGTGTCGGCGGAGTTAGTGTCTTTCTTGAACAGTAAAAACCACTCAACCAGTTTAAAACCACATTTGAAACTAGGCTTTAAACAGGTTCAAAACTAGTCTAAGACCAGCTGTGAGAACAGTCAGAATCAAGTCAAAAAGCAGCCTCAGAACCAGCTGAAGGAGTCCAAAACCCAAACTGATACGAGTCAAAAACACAAGCCTGAAGCCAAGTTTGGAATCAGTTCAGAAGTCATCGAAAACCTCCTCAGAAAACTGTCCAAGTCCAAAAACCTACGTTGAACCCAGTCTACAATGAGTCCAGGAACAAGTCTAAAAGCAGTTTAAAATCAGGTCTGAAACAAAGTTCAGAACCAGGTCTAAGATCAGACAGGTTCAAAACCAACATTGAAACCTGTCCAAATCCATCAAAGAGCAACCTTGGAACCAGGTAAAGAGTCCATTAGTAGCTCACAGGTAACTTCGACTTCAGTCTTAAATCAGGTCTGAAACAAAGTTTGGAATCAGTCCCAAACTGATCTAAAGCAGACTTTGAAACCAGTCCAGATGTGTCCTGATGGTTCCTCTGCCTTCGTCCTTACAGGCTGCTGTTGCTCTTCCAGTCCGGAGGATCCGGAGGTCATCAAAGCCTCCATCATGAGCACCGCTGAAGATCTACTGGAGCTGATGTTCAGCTGGATCAGGCAGAGGGAGCTCTGTGCAGACCAGCTGAGGGAACTGGCTGGAGAGCTGGAGTCCCTCAGAGAGAAATGCAACGCTGGTGAATGTTATGGCAGCTCGGTGGCGGTGCTTGGAGCTGCATGTCTGATTGGCGCCGTTGTGGCAACGTTTTTCACCGCCGGAGCTGCCGCTCCAGCCTTAGGGGTGGCGGGAGCTTTATCTTCCGGCACAGGCTTCACCATCTCTGTGGCTTCTAAAATCATCGAGGGCTTCTTGTCCAGCGAACCCATGGAAGAGGCCAAGAAAGTAGAAGAAAGAAGCAACGGAATCTCAGATAAAATCCAGAAGCAGTTTGAGAAACTGAAGGCCGAGGCAAAGACAGAAAATCCCTCCGCAAACCCAGATGAGCTGGACCAACACACCACAAGTAAAATCCTGACTGCGATGGCGAGAAGAAGTGGACTGAAGGGTCGAGTCAACATGTGCTTGGTTGATGGCGAACCACGAATCTCTCTGGAGGGAGGACCAAGACATTGGAGGGTCAACAACATATTGCCATCTCAAATGATGTTTGGAGTCGCTGGTCTTTTATCGTTTTTCACATTTCAGCTCAGTGGGAAAGCATTCCGGCTGCTTTTTTCTCAAGGAGCTAAACAACTGGCCAAACAAGTCGCCATCAAAGCTGCCCTGAAAGGAGGCGCCAAGGTAAGATCCTCAAACCGAACAGAAAACTAACGTTTGTTAATCAGTTCTTCAGAATCACCACCTAAGGAACCTCTTTATTTAGGTGATGTTTCTTCATCATGTGGTTCTTGTAAAGGTTCTTCATGTTTATGGAGTTCTTTGGTTTGGTGGCAGGTAACAGCATGAAATTACAGCCTGAACTAACTATTACCTTCATTCTGGATGAATCATGGTCGATGAGACATCAGAGAACAGTGAGAAATGAACATCACAGTGTTTAAAAACTCTCAGAGGGGAATCTTTGGAAATGTTCTTCTGTCTGAGCAACAGTCCAGAACCCAAAATATTATGTGTTCCAATGAAGGAACCCAGGAATGCCACCCGGCCTACGTCACACTCAAACCTACACCTGTACCGGCAGGTGGTGGGCCACTAGGTGGTGACTCCATGTTCCTTCTTTGGGCTGAGCCTGCCTGAGTCCATGGAGTCGGACTCGGCCACCAGACCCTTGCTGGTCAGTCTCATATCACATTTCTGCCAAGTCATAGAGGTTCTTGAATCACTTGAATCACTATTTGACCAACGTTCCTGGGAGATCCTACCAGGCCCGTTGCCCCCAACAACATAGCTTCTAGGATCACAGGAACATACAAACTCCTTCACCACGATAAAGTAGCGTCTGCATTTTGGGAATCCAAACAGATCATCTACTGGTAGTCCGTTAGATTAGATGGGAGGCTGCTGGACAGACCTGGTAAACCCACACATGTAGTGAGGGTGAACTGGGAAGGTCTGACGGAGGCCTCTGTCCATGGACCTTCAACTCCCACCTCTGGAGGAGTTTCCCTTGCTCCGAGGGAATCCAAGTGGGCCTTGTTCAAAGGTTTGACTTGAGATGCTGAAGGCTCTGGACATTGTTGGACTACCTTGGCTGACATGTCTCTTCAGTGTTGTGTGATCATTGGGTACTGTACCTGTGGAGTGGCAGACCGGGGTGGTGGTTCCCATTTTCAAAAAGGGGGACCGGTTGTTGGCCCAATTAATGGGGTATCACACTTCTCAGCCTCCCTGGGAAAGTTTACTCTAGAGTGTGGAAATGAGGCTCCAACCGATGGTTGAACCTCAGATTCAGGGGGATCAATGCAGATTCCATCCTGGTGGAACGGTGGACCAGTTCTTTATCCTTGCAGAGGTGCTGAGGAGTCATGGGAGTCTGACCAGTCAGTCCACATGTGTTTTGTGCACATGGAGAAGGCCTATGACTGTGTCCCCTGAGGGCCTCTGTGGGGGTTACTGAGGGACTATGGGGTACCGGGCTCACTGATACGAGCCATTTGGTCCCTGTACAACCAAAGTAGGAGCTGTGTTTATATCCTCAGTACAAGTTCAAGCACATTTCCAGGTGGGTGTTGGAAACTGCCAGGCCTGTAGTTTGCAGCAAAGTGTGAAGCAGTCATGATGTGAGTCAGCATCTCCAAGTCCGAGGCCATGGTTAGGTGGATTGCTCCCTCTGGATTGGAAGGGAGTTGCTTCTCCAGGCAAAGGAGTTTAAGTATCTCGGGATCTTGTTCATGAGTGATGGGAAAATGGAGTGAGAGATGGACAGGAGGCTTGGTGCAGCATTAGCAGTAATGCAGATGTTGTACTGGACCGGCGTGGTGAAGAAGAAGCTGTACAGGAAAGAAAAACTCTCAATTTACCAGACCATCTACGATCCATCCCTCATCTATGGTCATGAGCTCTGTGTAGTAATAAAAAATGAGATTGCTGATAAAGAAGCTGAGATAAGTTTCCTCCGTATGATGGCTGGACTCAGCCTTAGAGATAGGATGAGGAGTTCGGACATCCAGAGGGAGCTCAGAGTAGAGTCGCTGCTCCTTCATCAAAAGGATCCCACTGAGGTGGTTCAGGCATCTGATTAGGATCCTCCTGGATGAATTCCTTTAAGGTTTTCTGTACAACTGGGAGGAAACCACGGGTTCGACCCAGAACTCCCTGGAGGGCTTATATATCTCATCTGGCCTGTGAACACCTCGGGATCCCCCAGGAGACTGGAGAGTGTTGCTGGGTAGCGGGACGTCTGAAATGACCTGCTTCATCTGCAACCCGACTCCGGACAAGTGAAAGACAAAGGATTCATGGACTCGAAATGTGTCCTAAATGAACAAACAAATGTCCAAAATGACTCAAAATCCTGTTACAGATAAATCACATGGTCACATGTCCAGAATATTCAACAACACAAGAAAAGACTAGCTTCATCCAAAATACAAACATTTGCACATTCTGAGTTTAAATGTCCAAAATAAACCAGATGTCTAATATGGCTCTGTTTGTCCCAGACAAGTACCTTGCAATGATTCCTTAAAAAACTCCCTTTGCTAACGTTCTTTGGAGAACCATTTATGGTTTCGATAGGAACCATTGTGTGGAGGTTCTTTGAGGCGCCTTTAGGGGTTCTTTGAAGAACTATTGCAGAAATGAATCTGTAGACAACCTCTAGCTAATTGTTTCTTCGTGGAACTAAACTGAGGGATCATTCTGATAAATGTGCGTGTTTGACTTGAGGCGGCCTGATAATGAAACTAAACCTTGTATTGATCCGTTTCTATCGATCACCAGGTCGTGGGAGGAGCTGTTGGAATGGTGTTTGCACTTCATGAAGCAATTGACAGCTGGACAGATATGATCAAGAAGAATCACGTGACCGAAGCCAGCCAATCCCTGAGAGACACAGCCGAGAAGATCCGAAAGGTCACCCAGATGCTGAGGGAACAGCTGGACAGCATCAAGTAAGTTTTCTGTGAAATGTAATCAACCCTCCTCACATCCAGTCAGAAACAGCAGCATCTTGAAAGCTGACAAACAAAACTGACTAAATGTGACTAAAAACTGTCCACATCATGTAAAGTTTGTCCAGAATAACTACACATGTCCTAAACTGACTCAAAATTAGTTCCAAATGATGCAAACCCTGTCCCACAGTACTTCAGACTTATTAAGAATTACTCCACTTGTTGCAATAGTCGACATCCAGGCTCCTAAATCTCCAAAGTTACCACCAAAGTGGCCACAAATCAGACAGGACTGCAGGAGAATACACCACTGATAGCTTTAATCATGCTAACTGCACCTTCACTGGTTTTCTTCACAGGAAGGTGTTTGACGAGACGGTGAAACGTCAACGTGAGCAAGAGGAAGAGAAAAAGAAAAAGAAAAAGAAAAAGAAAAAGAAAAAGAAAAGAAATCCGAAGGTTTTTTTTGTTGTGAGCATCCAGCCGGACAGCTCAGCCGTCGATTCACACGGAAACATGGAGGCTCATGATGAACATCAACGCCGTCAAAGATATGAGAACAGACAAGTAGGAGGTCAATATGAGTCGAGCAGCCAGAGGAAGCGACAAAGTGGCCGAAGTGAAACGACTGGAGGCCAAGGACCAGGAGGAGGTGATCCAGGAGGTAGGAAGAGCGACAGCGAGGATGAAGACAGGAGTCAGACGGATGAAGACAGCAGCAGTGATGAAGAAACCGAGGACGACGACAGCAGTGAGGAGATCATTGAACGACTAGTGAGGATGGGGCTGCTCAATGTTCACTCCATTAAGAACAAACGATCCAAAGTCTCTGATCTCATAAATCAGGAGGGGCTCCAGGTCTTGTTCCTGACAGAGACGTGGTTAAATCCAGGCTCTGGAGACGATGTCCTGAGACAATATTGGTCAGACTTCCTTCAACAAGCCAGGAAGGATCAAGGAGGAGGACTTGCTGTCGTGTACCGAGGGCAGTTGAACTACCAACGAATTCCTTTGGGCTTAAACACGTCCTTTGAATATCTGGTTGCATCAATGCGCCATGATGAGTGGCGCCGACCCATCCTGACCATCACTCTGTACCGCCGACCAGGATACAGAAGATGGAACAACATGGACTTGTTCCTCGAGGGGCTTCAGCAGCTCCTGGATGAGGCTTCCAATCAGTATGAGAGCATCCTCATAACCGGAGATTTCAACATCTGGGTCGATGTCGAAAACAACAGCCATGCAAGGAGGTTTAGAGAGTTCTTAGAGGCCAATGGCTTCGTTCAGCATGTAGAGGAAGGGACATACCGCTCAGGTCATACTCTGGATCTGGTCATCAGCAGAAATGTCGAAATCTCCAATCTCGTTGTCCAAAACAATGAAATATCAGATCATAAAAACATTTCTTTCAGCGCGAAGCCACTGTCAAAACGCAAGAAGAAGAAGAAGGAGAAGAAGAAGATGTAAAAGAATAATAATAATGATAAGAAGAAGATGGATGGAGCTGGGGACACTTCTGTTGACTTGACTCAAAATTTGTCCAAGATGACTCAAGTGATTGAAAATGACTCGAGTGATTAAAAAAAGACTCAAGAAGGATTTAAAATAACTTGAAACACGTCTGATGTTTCTTAAAATGATCCAACATGAGAACATTTCTCCTAAATGACTGAAATGTTTTCCTAAATGCCAAAATGTATTTAGAAGCTCTGAATCAATGAATGGAACGTTAACGTTTCTTAAAGGTTTCCAGAATCACGTCTAAAATGACTGAGACTTGTCCCAGATGATAGAAATGTGTCCAGAGTGAGTAAAAATAAGTCCGTCACTTAAAATAGTCCAAGAAGACCAACATCTGGACTCTGTGGTTCCAGGTTGATCAGGACCAGCATGGAAGGAGAACACATCGGATCTGAATTGTTTGTGGAGAATCAACATGAGACTCAAACACCTCCATGTCAGACCACAGCCTTAAAGATGCAGAGACCTTTTATCCCCAGCATATGTCCTTCTAAGCCTTATTTTCTTTGTCATATATGCTTGTATTTTTACTTATATCATAAATTTACCTTCATGTAGCCTAAAAGTTGATAATTGTCTGTTTATTCTTGTGGTTCCTCCTTTAATTCTTATTATCTCAGGAGCCATGTGAGATAAACTTGTTATGTTTGGTGTCGTTTTAATCACATGTTTAGTGAGATTTCAGATCTGTCATCATCATAGATATTTAACAATTGGATTTACATGTTTAAGAAATGATCTTAAAGTATATTCTAAAGGTGTTTACCTCTGATCTCTCCCGGACAGTTCACCTCCAGACCACCACTGGGATGGACGCAGCCACGATTGGTCAGATGCTGATTTGAATTTGGCTCCAAACTTTCTATATAAGAAAGTCACTGTGATGGAACGAGGCTTTTTAATTGAGGGCTTTTTTTTCTTTATACAACTTTAAACAAGGGTTCTTAATATTTACATGATATTTGTTTTTCTGTGATTAACTTGAAGTTGGACCTCTTAACTTTAATAACACAACAGCACAAACATTTTCTTTTTAACTGTGAGCTTCGATTCTTAGTGTTTTTACTTTGGCACATTTTTCCAACATGACGACACCGAAGCCTTGTCTCTGGTTCCTGAAGCGACTCATCCAGCAGATCATCCTGCAGCCTCCATCTCCCTCCGTCAAAGGCTACAAGCTTCATTCTCCTTCTGCTGACTGGGTCAATCTATAAATTACAATTGGCTTCAAACACTAAAGTGGTTCTAAATTCATCACCTTTCTACCAACTGCTTCCAGTGACGATCAGTTAATTAGCTTATCTGCTTTTATTCATTCATTCACTGTCTGTTCTTTTGTCTTGATTGTTCATTGTTTGTTTGTAGGGTTACTTAATAAATGTTGGTGTATAATTATCATCAGTTCTACTGTGTATTTCTTTGTTTGGGAACTGGAGGTCAATAAAATCAGAGTTTACAACTTTTGGTAATGAGACTAATCAATACAAGTAGATTTGATAAATTTATGATTATTCAACTGAAATATTCTTGATGCCTAA
Source organism: Dascyllus trimaculatus (assembly GCA_024666655.1). Taxonomy (NCBI): domain Eukaryota; kingdom Metazoa; phylum Chordata; class Actinopteri; family Pomacentridae; genus Dascyllus; species Dascyllus trimaculatus. Next base: position 30,698,520 of record CM045458.1, on the reverse strand, counting down.
TTTAAACATCTAAGTGGTGACGAGTGCAAATTTAATTATCAAGTGTGGTTTCTACATATTTCTGTTCCATATTTTTCTGCTACATTTACACATATATTAATATTATTACACCAGAATGATGACAGCAGCGTTTCTCTGAAGGACAAAGTCAGATGTTCAGACCTGGAACGTCTGGAGGATCCTCAAAGAACCGTCCTGATGTGGCTTCATGAGTCCTCTTCATCCTGGGCCTGTGCTGGTCTCTGAGCTGTTGCTGTGGATTTCC